>CM035172.1:108970262-109042762 GCA_020205615.1 Panax quinquefolius
GTTCCTCTCTCAATATCCGCCCATACGCTACCTTGGTGAAGATGAATATCAATCTCAACGTAATTCTGAGTAGCCATACTATCATCAAAGCTTTTCGATGGAGCCCACCAAATTCGGCCGAGTAATCGAAATGCCAATCTAAATTGGTCCTCACACATTCTCACGTATCTTTCCATGTACTCAAGATAGATTCGGATACAACCTCGCTTTTTTGGACGACCATGGATTCACATGGCAGGGGCAGTCCCCTCCACCCTTCATCAACAATTGAAGTACATTATCAACAATAGCCTGGTCACGGTCAACGCTGAACCAGAGTGTCTTCAACACGGGGGCGTATCGTTCATCAATGCCAATGCAGACATTGAACCAGTCAATTTTCATGCTTTGGAAATAAGCAACACCCAATACCATGCTATTGGAGCACCGTTGCCCGAACCCAAAATTTCTGACGAGGTAATGTCGGCTACTAAAGAAATGATGTCGTTGGGTCATAAGCCGGGATAAGGGTTGGGTAAAGATTGCCAGGGTATCAAGTACCCTATTCGCCTAACCAAGCAAAAATCGAATAACCGGGGTCGGGCTATTCTCGCCACTTCTAGTCACAGGAATCCTCATAAGCATCAGTAGATTCCTTCAGCTTCAACCATGTGGCGTTTGGCTTCGCCTTCAAACTCTGAGTCCGCACAACCTCCTATAAAGGTGCCAGCCAATGTAATGGCTATGCTATTTCCCAAGCCAATACCGATGAAGGAGAAAGAAATCTTTGTTCCAAATCCCGCAGTGGAAGAAGAGGAACGAAGAATCAAGCAAGACGTCATACGAATGATGTCCGGTATACGCATCATCGTTCGTGATGAACATACCAACAGATACACCCCAGACGATGATTTCCCAAACGTAATGGCCATCATTCGGGACAAGGAGGATGATGACAATCCCTCCATCACTGCGGTCCATCCGGATTTTTGCCCTTGCCAATTGGGACAGCATTCCTTGCTTTGGTCGACGAGGGTAAAATGGGCAGAACTCTTTCTGCCCTGTAGATATAATAACTGCTTACTTTTCTGTACAGTATAAGTAGTTTATTTTGCCAGTATATGCTAAAACTGTGTATGATCAACACATTTCATATATACTAAGTGAAAGCATATTTTGTTTCAGGACTCTGAATTTAGATGTGCTCAGATTTGACATATGATGCCTCTCCTCCACAAGGATTGTACCTTTGATGTAGAGATGAATTCAAATTTGATGGATATACAGGATGACATTGAGGTGCCTCTAGAAATTCAAGAATGGGTCAAAGACAAACCCAAACCCAACCTCGATCAAACCACTTCTTTCAATCTCTAACCTTAGAAAGCCCTAAGTTAATCCAGATTGGTTCAGACCTTACCCCAAACCAACGGAATGACATGGTTACACTATTAACCCAATTTCAGGATGTGTTTGCATGGTCTCATGAAGATATGGTGGGTTTGTCCACTGACATTGTCCTTCATTGCCTTCCCATTAAAGAGGGATTTAAGTAAGTCAAGCAGAAACTCAGGCAATTGAAACCTGAGTGGAGTTTAAAGGTTAAAGAAGAAATTGTGAAACAATTTCAAGCTGGCATCATCATGGTGTCTACATATCCTAAGTGGATATCCAATATTGTGCCCGTGCCCAAACCTGGAGGGAAGGTGCGAGTTTATGTGGATTACCGGGACTTGAACAAAGCTTGCTTAAAAGACAGCTTTCCCGTGCCATTTATCCATATTCTCATTGACAATACTACGTAATATGACATGTACTCCTTTGCTGATTGCTTTGCGGGGTACCATCAGATCATGGTTACCGAGGAAGATCGTGAGAAGACTGCTTTCATCACTCCTTGGGGAACTTTTTGCTATAGACGGTTGTCATTCGGCCTCATCAATGCCTGAGCTACCTATCAACGAAGCTATGATGGCTCTTTTCCACGACTTAATGCATAAAGAGATTGAGATCTACGTGGATGACATCATTTTCAAGTCCCGAAAGGAGGATGACCATATGACCATCTCGTAAAGTTGTTCAACAGTCATGTAAGTACAACTTAAAGTTGAATCCAATAAGTGCGCCTTTGGCGTCAAATCGTGCAAGTTGCTAGGATTTCTAGTCACCACAAAGGGATAGAGTCGATCCTCGCCAAAATCCAAGCCATCACCGAAAATGCCCATTCCTCGAGACAGAGAAGGAAATATGGGATTTTTGGGAAGAATCAACTTCATTAGCAGGTTTATCTCCCAACTCACAAAGAACTCCGTGAGCCAATCTTCAAGCTATTAAGGAAGAACTCCTCCATGAAATGGAATGATGAGTGCCGTAATGCCTTCCTCACAATCAAGAAACAATTAGTCAAAGCTCCCGCCTTGGTACCCCCTGTGGACGATATTCCCCTGTTTATGTACCTGTCCGTAACTGACAATGCCATGGGCTGCATGCTGGGACAGAAAGACGATAGAGGCCAAGAACAAGCTATCTATTACCTCAGTAAAAGGTTTAGCATCAGTGAACACAAGTACACTCTGATCGAAAAGACGTGTTGTGCTTTAGTATGGGCCTCCATGAGGTTACAGCATTACCTCTATGGTCACACAACCCATCTCATATCCCGCGTAGATCCTCTCAAGTACGTGTTCAACAAACCCATGTTAAATTGCCTGCTGTCCAGATGGCAGTTGATCCTACAACAATTTGACATCGTATATGTGACTCAAAAGTCCATCAAGGGTCAAGGAATCGTGGATCAACTGGCTGCCGCACCTTCGGGGGATTTCAAACCCTTAGAAACATATTTCCTCGATGAAGGAGTAATGACAATACAGCAACACCATCAGTACGATACGCGCCAATCATGGAAGATGTATTTTGATGGAGCTGTTAATATGGAAGGCTCTGGAGCTGGAGTAGTTCTAGTATTTGATACGGGAGCAGATCCCATCGCCAAGCCAAATTACAGCTTTAGCGGGGACCAACAATACGCACCGAGTATGAAGGTCGCCTCTATGGGGCTAAAACTTGCCCGCTCAATGGACATCAAAGCGTTAATCGTCCTTGGAGATTCAGAGTTGGTAATCAAACAATCCACCGAAATCTATTAAACCAAGGAACTACATTTGTTGCCTTACCATCGGCAGGTTTTAAAGATGGCTTTGGAGTTCGAAGAAATCTCCTTTCTATATATTCCTCGTAATAGGAATGATTTCGCGGATGCATTAGCAACTTTGGCCTCCTTGATTCGCATATCAGACAAGGAACACTTGCCAAGCGTCACAATTTCCCTAACAAGGCCCCAGCCCTATGGAATTACGTTGGAGAAGTATCGGATGAGCTACCTCCCATCCAACCTCCTTGGTATCAAGATATCAAGGAATATCTCGCGAGATGAATCTACACCCACCGAGGCGAGCCTGACTGAGAAAAGGCGGATCCATCAACTTGCTATGAAGTTCTACCTGAGTGGAGATGCGCTCTACAAAGAGATGCAAGACTAGGTCTCCTCGTGTGTTTAGACAAAGATCAAGCCCAAAGGCTTATGGATGAAATCCATGGTGGAGTTTGTGGCCCCCATGAAGAGTGGCTCCTCCTTGTCAAGAAAGTCCTCGTGATGGGACATTATCGCTATCTCTCAAAGTCGATTGCAATGACCACGTCAAAAGATGCTATCGCTAGATTCATGGGAATGCTATACACGCCTCCACGGAACTCCACAATATGAGTTCACCTTGCCCTTCTCTCAATGTGGGGAATGGACGTTATCGGGCCCATTGAGCCTAAAGCCAGTAATGCTCACCGATTTATCTTCACCATGATCGACTACTTCACCAAGTGGGTAGAAGTAGCCTCCTTCCCCAGGGTCACTAAAGAAGTCATCATTATTTTCATCAGAAACAATGTCGTTTGTCGATATGGACAACCGGAGGTGATTGTGTCAGACAATGCCAAAAAACCTCAACAACAAAATGATGGAGGAATTATACAGTAAATTCCACATCAAACATCTCAACTCTGTCATTTATCGTCCAAAGATGAACGGTGTTGTTGAAGTGGCTAACAAAAACATCAAGAAGATTATGCAAAAGATGTCCGCCAACCACAAAGATTGGCCTGACCTATTGCCTCTTACTTTGTTAGCCTACAGAACCTCAATGCGACTTCAACTGTGGCAACCCCCTACGCTTTGACCTATGGGATGGAAGCAGTGCCCCCATAGAAGTTGAGGTGGAATCTCTCAGAGTGTTGATCGACGCTGAGCTGGATGAAGACCAATGGGTACAAGACAGGTATCACCAATTGTCTCTAATAGACAAAAGCCGAACCGCGGCTATCTTCCATGGTCAGTTATATCAGCAAAGTATCGCCAGATCCTACAACAAAAAAGTCCGCTACTAGCGAGCTTAAACAACACGACTTGGTTTTGAAGAAGATTCTCGACAACCAAGATCAAAGCTAAAGGAAAATTCGCCTCCTAACTCGAAGGCCCGCTTATTGTCAAGGAAGTATCGACAGAGGCGCCTCAGATTGCAAGAAATGGACGACGATGAATTTCCACAACTCATCAACTCGACACCGCGTGAAATCGGTATTATGTCTCAAGTAACCAAAGAAACACCCCAGTGCATAATCATCGTCACCATTATTCCGGTTCTTTAACCCTTTACCACATACAACTTTTCTACACTTTGCCCTCTCGAGGAAACATACTCTTCAAGCCAAAGAACTGGCTTTCTCCTTTTTTCATACAACTTAGGTCATCCCACCATGATTAAACCTCTCATGCGCATATGCTTTGGCTACCCATACCGGGATCAAACTTTTCACCTACAGCTTATCCTCAACCTAGATTAAACTTTCTCCTCCCCGCACTCGACCGCATATGGGATTACGCTTTTCTTCTTGCCCTCTTAGGGGCGAACTACGCCGACCGATCTCCTCTTCAATAGAGTACGTAGGCAACCATTTCATATGGCCCTTAATAATAAAAAAAAAACAACAACAAAAACATTTCTACCCTTACAAAAACAAAACAACCAAAAACATTTCTACACCATGTCAAATTTATATACAACAAACCTCTTACTGTGTTCAAACTACGCAGACCGATCTCCTCTTCAATAGAGTACATAGTAGCGACCCATTCATGGTTCGGTCTCACCCCTACCAAAACACAAACCATTGTCAACTCGGTACTCGATCCTCTTTCAATCCACTACATTTCATTGACTTCGCACCAAAGGGATGGAATTTCCTGAACTCCTCCCAAATAGAGATTCTACGACCATCTAAGTCATGCATCATACCTTGAAGAACAACACCAATCCATAAGAGGTGGAATTAACTAGGCTTCTCCTAAATAGAAATCTCAAGCGACCATCTCGTAGAAAGCGGTCAATCTCGAGAGGAAAGCCATACTCCTCTCCACATTTCCATTCAGAAACAAGTCCCAAGACACCAAAGATGGTAGGGATACATAGATCGATGATCCATTCTAAACTATCCAGAGACAACTCAATGTCCATCCACCCAAGAGGAATTCAGGATACATCAAGATCACAAGCCCTGAAGCAGCAGGCAAAATATCAAGTAAATAGCAAGGTATATCTAAAAGGGAAGTGATCCAAAAATATATTTCCCTGTCATATATATAATGTTGTTTGATCTATACAATGTAAAATGTACATGACAAAATGGCAAAGCTAGTCTGTGCAGGAAAATACATGCTCATCTACAAGTCAGGGTATATGCGAGCTAGCAAGACCAACATGGCGTCCCTCTCAGATGAAGGAGGTAAAGTTGTAGTCTTCTGGGTGAGAATATCCACACGACCCAACAGATCTGTAGCCATCTTCATGATGACCATATGCTCATCAATATAAGCGCTCATCTCTATGATCATACCAGTGGCAAGGGACCTCACTGCAGTACTATCTGTGATGGCTACATCCCGGGCAGATATGGCGATATCCCGCTCAACTATCACTGCATCTATGGCTGACCTAGCCTCATCACGCCAACAACAACAAGCAAAGATCTCTACGAGCTAATGCCTCGCCTCTCTCTAATAGAAATAAGCGCCCCTCACATCAAGAGCAATCGACATCATAGATCGAGCTCGATCTCTCTCAAAGGTCATCGATGAAGACTCTTCTCTAAGTATCGTGGTTGAAAATAATCACAAAAAGATCGGTACTAGGAGAATCTAGGTCGGCAACCCAAAGAATCGGCTCCTCCTCGATGAAATCTCCATGGGCTCAACATCGCCTAACTCACTCTCCCATGATGTAGATATCAATGATCCTCCATCCATCCATGCGGAATACTCGCAGAATAACCGGATGATCGATGTAAAAAGCAAGCTATCTCACGATCGATCCCAAAGAAGCGATACACACGGATCGGCCTCTCACCGAGAGGTATCGAGAAGTCGAACGTCACCTTCGCCCCCTCGAAAGGATAAAAATCTCGAACTGGTCGAATCATGACATCACGGCCAAGCGTGATAAGTAGTCACGCCTCAAACCAAATTAGGAGCGAGGAAATCCATGCGGAGAGCATGAGTAATGAAGTCAGATGGTGAGCTGCCCCAGCACAAAGAATATCCTAAATGGATCTTTGATATCTTCCAAAAATGCGGACCAGACTTAGCATCTATACACTCCGATGGTCGAAAGGAGTATGACATAGCCACATCATGGGAGAAGCAATACCCATGCCGCCTAAGGGTACCAACCGGCCGCAAGTGTGATATAAACCACACATACAATTATGACCAAACTCCCAAAGTGAACACTCCTCGATGGGTAAGTGCAAAGAAGAGGATGTCGACCGCAGAGTCTCTCGCTACAATCATAGGCACAATGGTATGACCCTCCCTGAGAGCTCTCACGCCATGATAACGCCTATATCTATCTCATCCATATATCATGGCATATACACGTGAAAGACATATAACATCAAGACATCAACTCGCCAAACGCCAATGATCCTCCGACACGATGAAATCCCGGAATGTCGTGAGTAGCTATCCTCCGAGCCAAATCATGCATACAAGAGAATGCTTTGAGATATCACGTGGCGATGTCAACTCATCCCGAACTACTCACGCGCCGCAATCCGTGAGAGTCATGAATCGTCTACTCATGTCTCCGAAGCCGATGCTGCACGCAAGGTCCGTCTAAAAGGCAACATCGCCAAACGCGTGTATACCTCCAAAGTAGAGTCAACTCATGGGTCCAAATCGGAATACCGCCTATCCGTAGAACCAATGCTCTATCATCCATCCACAAACCTCAGGAACCTAAAATGCCAAAAGGGTCATGGGTATGTCAGAAAAAAGATCTACTATACCCCTCGTCGGTGGTGACATGCTATCGCATACCACGATCGATACCCAATACCACCAATGACGGTGGGGGTATGATCTATACTGGCTAATCGTCAAGAAGAAGACATCTGTATGTGGGCCGTGGTCATAAGACCATCCAGGTCAATGCCGAATATCTCTCGACATACATACATATGCATAACATGATACATGCATAATGAGATAATGGATGGCAATATGATATAGGAATGAAAAACGGTGCATACATTCCTAAATATATCATCATCTAATACATCATCTCAGATACAACTACAAATACATAAAAAATGGGGCACAACACGCCTCTACTACTAACAGAGGCCTATCAAAAGATATAGCGAGAATGGGGAACAACCACCCAATATCTAACAGAGAGGCCTATCAAAAGATATAACGAGAATATACATCGGAAAAGACCAAGGTCTCGATGTCCACGCCCTCAATCCTCGCCCCACCGATGTAACTCCTCCCGAGTCATCGGATCTCTATCAACAGGATGTCGGCCTATAAAGAGAGGATCTGCTACCGCAAAAACCAAATGGGTCATCCGAGGGGCCAAAGACCGAGCCGGAAGGACCAAATGACTCGCCTCACCGGATCTCTACCCAAATGCCGAATAAATATATGTGCTCGATCCAACCACGTCGTCAAGCTATCAATCTGGGTCATATGAGTCTGAGTTCGGACATAAGCTACCCAATCCGTCATCATCAAAGATCCGGAACCATGTCCCCCATAAATCGTGTGGCACGGATCGGGCCCCAATAGTGCGAGGGGACCACCAACGTTGAAATCTCTCCGAGTATATGGACCCTCCGATAATAAAAGCAAAACCGCAACCCCAACAATGGAATATCGTGGACGGTGTCCGCGTGATATGGGCCAATGACGCCTGGCAGGAGGCAAGATCGGTATACGAATCTCCCCTATGGTGCTCCTAATAGCACGCTCTCCTAGATAGAGCTCCCAGCCTCCATCTGTGAAGAGAGGAACTCTCTTGGTGGAAATCAAATACTCGACTCGATCGGGTGTCCATCCTCAAAACCGATGGTCAAATGTTCCCCGAGTAGGAATCCATGTGATGATGGCGTCATCCGTCAAGAACTCCAGTCAAGATACGGCAAAGGAGCGAAACCTCATCTATAGGGACCTCCCAAGAAATAGAATGGTACCATCATCGCCCTCGTGGATAGGTATCTAAACCTAACACACTCACAGGACGCAAAACATGGGAGCCTCTCATAGCCCAAAACTCGCCAACACAATGGCAAAACATCTGTTATCAGTAAACACTCTAAACTTATGAATGGGAAAAGACAAGAGAAATACTCACCAGTAGAAATGGATAAAATCCTAGCCAAGCCTCAGTCAAACCCTATGAGCGCAGACGCATACCCCAGAGGAAATAGGCGAAGGTGTAAGAGCCCCAATCATACTCTCCTCTATACGGTCCACATCACGCGTGTGCCCGACCAAAGCGAAAGATACCATGGAAGAGTTATCTCTGTGGGCGTACCTCAAATGATCATCGAGAACAATCGTCGCAGAACGCGATCCCTAATTCGACATCATCGTGCATGGGCTCACTTAATAGCCCATTCATAACATCTACGCCAAAGGACCCGAACGGGACAGCCCCGCCTTTCGAGCGCCCACCGAACTCCTAATAAGGATCTCACGGCAAGAGGGGTAATATTCGCCATGCAAGGCAATCGCCCCTCCAAACTCCATACATGTGATAAATCGCCAATCCATAGGCGCCATCATCACCTCGCAATCCAAAGCAGTGGAGTGACCGAGTCGATGAAACCATCGCTCGAGATAAAGCCCCGAGGTAACCCTGTGGACAACGACGGGGAAGGATGGAGAAGAATGCCCCAAATCCCCACTCATGCACTATCGCTTATAGTCGGGGATGAAGCACCGGTACATGGAGTGAATGCTAAACCGCCCCCTCGAGGTCAGTAAAACTTTGAACTCGCATGAAATGCGCATCAACATCGTAACCCTTTAAATCCTCATCAATAGGAAAGAAGGAAGATCAAAGTCTAACGCCATACCTCGTTAGCATGCAAATACATCGATGGATGTTCGCCCAAATCACCCAAAGAACTCGGGTTCACCACCTGGATGCTCAGAAGCTCCCTACGAGGGACATGTGCAGCAGGAGCGGGATCCTCAATCGGAATATCCACCTCCTCATCCTCAACGTCTGGAAAATCTACCTGGATAGGACGTATCACGGCCTCCACCAACCGACGAGGCTGTCTGACAGAATGGGGACGAGGCACTTTAGAAGCCCTCCGCCGATGACGCCGTAAGTGGTCCTATAGAACTCGCTTCTACCGATCCGGATCCATAATATCTGCGCAACAACTCTCCAAATCACCTCAGAAAGGGTGTGGTATTTCCTTACCTAGAGCTTTTTAAATGCATTTATGACTATATGCATGCATGCATTTACTTTAACATATAATAGAGTTAAAATGCATGACTACCCAATGCCTACATTTGGAAAATTTTTGCCATAGTCCCCTTTGAAAATAGGACTATCCACATGCACTCAGGCATGTCTAGGTGGCCATTCAGTAGCACACCTGTCCCAAAGTCATATACATAATATATGCATTAAAAATTAAAATCATCATGCATAAGGCCAACCTCAATGCTAGGAGTATTTTGCCTTTCTACCTTTTGCACATTGGACCTCAAATAGGACAAAAAATAGTAGAAAAAGGTGCCAATTTGACTGTCTCAAAAGTTAAATTTTTTCACATCATTATGTTCAGCATGGTTTAATACTAACATTTACTATGTTGAATATTTTTTATCAAGTCATTTGTGCATACATAATCACTACTATGTGTTTAGATGCATTTCGTGCGATAACTCACAATCCAACGAACAAAAACTGGAAAAAATACATGCATACATTACCAGGATAGTGTAGAACACTTGTACGGTGACAGAATTTGCAGAAAGCAGCCCGAACTCAGTAGATCTGAAGATGGCTCGCAGTTTTCTCTATGCGAAGTGAGTTCAAAATGACTTGTGAAGGCCAATGCGGGATTTATGATCCACGCTCGGGCAGAGCTCACACTCACTGCGGCACTTTCTGTGCACCTGCAGCTCCTCTATATGGGTCCCACCCCTCCGACTCGGTCCAGTTCGAGTTGAAATGGAGTTCTCACGGACTATAAAGTTCAAATCATGAATAAAAACGCCACGCGATTGAGCAAAATAGCATACAATCCTGGTTTTCTCGAATGGGACTCTGAATCTGTACATCGCCCATTGGTAGTCACCTAAACACGAGGTATACCCTACCAATGATCTCATTTGTCAAAAATCACATCCGTGAATACCTGACAGTCCGATGTCGCCAACTCCGGTCGTTGCCCTAAATGAGTCCCCGACGGGTTACAACGTAGGGTCCCCAGAGCGGGGTTCTAACGTAGGTCCCCCGACGGGTTTACAACGTGGGTCCCCAATGGGGTTACAACGTAGGTCCCTACGGGGGTTACAACATAGGTCCCCGACGGGTTACAACGTCGATCCCCGTGGGGGTTATAACACGCTCATCCGCTGATATGTCTATCAACGAAGGTCAAGCGACCTTGACGTTATATCAACCGATGGCAAGTAAACCCATCAAGCATTGAGAACCGCTCGATAGTTGCGACGCATGCTCACATGCGTCCCAAGATGATCCCCGAGGGGTTTAAACATATATCTCCTACACGGGAGTAGCAACGCATGCTCAAACCGCTGACACATATATCAACAAAGGTCAAGCAACCTTGACATCATTTCACCGATAAGCGTTTAAACCTATCGAGCTACAAAGCTATTCAAGGTTTTCATACCCAATCGCTTCATATCCCCCATGGATCCCGACGGGGTCATAATGCAATGCTCTCGCTGATCTACACGACGACGATGAAGGTCAAGCAACCTCGACAATCTATCTCTGAAGCTTAGTCGTTGATTCACACGACAAATAAGGTCAAGCAACCTTGATAATCTATAGAATCTCGGCCATTGATTCACACGTCGATGAAGGATAAGCGACCTTGACGAAGATATCCCACGAAATTTATTTCAAATGATTGATTCACACGTCAACGAAGGTCGCATCATCCCGACAACATTTTTGTCATTGCGATAAAAATCCAATGAGAATCGTGACATATTCTCGCGATACTAACTAGAGAGGTCAACATTATCAAAGAGGATAGATGATGGAATATGTTAGACACATCCTCAAATCCAGATCAAGCTTGATCCCCACAGATCTCTTACATATAAGAGGTACATCTTGAGGATCAAGTCGTTATCAAAGACACAGAAATTTGGTGATAACTCCAACATCAACATCCCAATGATTCGGATTATACATCAAATCGATCATCATTGCCAATCCCGATTAGCTTAAGCAACAGATCCAAAGAATCATCCCCAACATGTTGGGCTACAACCCCGTACACATGCATCACACATTGGCATCATGTTGCTATCCATAGTACCATGTTTATCTTGTTGCGTTTCAAGTGTCTAGGATTCTTTATCCTACCCATGCATCGCCATGCATGAGTATGATAAAGAGGGGCATCTATAGACACTCAAAATTTTCTATAGTACTTTTACTTAACATTGCGGAGGATGATTCATCTTTTAAGAGGAAACCTAAAGACAATCCAAATCCATACCGGATACCACCGAAGTTCAAAGATCAACCCCGGATCGCAATCTGAGTAACAAATCCAACCTCGGAGATAACCCCGAGGCCTGCAGATACAATACCGGAACACACACCGGAGAAGACCGATTAATCTCAGAGATAAACCTGACGTATCCAGTCTCAGTCCCAACCATGGGAATAGCCACCAACCTTGGTGATGACCCCAAAGAATGCAATTTCGGAGATAACCCCAAAAATGCTTGTTTCAAATGCGACCAGCTTCAATCTCGGCACTCACAACGAGATACACTATACCAACCCGGCAATAACATCGGGAAAACAGGCACACCTCAAAGATGACAATGAGGACCTTCAACAAATTGCAGCAGTCCAATCTCAGCGAAGCCTGAGAAACGTCTGCTTTATCAGCCCAATCCGGTGATAACACCGGTGAGGGGAAACATCGTCATCTCGTCAACATGATGCCACATCACGTCTCTACGTAACGATGTCCCATAAGGCTAACCAATCCCGACTGACTATTGTGCGGGGTAACGGGTGAAAGTTGAAGCTTGAAGAGCGGAGGGCATCTTCCCATCTTCAATGACTTCGTACAAACTCTAATCCCATGTCATCGTACAATTCTCGACAACGGCGGTCCGAAATAGGTCCTGTATACCTCAAACGGATGCCCGATTGCACTTCTAAAAATCCGAGTAGACATTATAGTGCCTGAGTGCACGTACTTCGAGACGACCCGACCCGACAAACCCGTGCCAACCTGGGTTACCTCTAGTACACCTGTGGCTCAGCTGCAGGTACACCTGTGGCTCATATGCCTATAAATAGAGGGCTTGGGGTGCTGATTTTGGAGAAAAAAGGCGGAAAACCTCACACAATTTGCTCACTCACTCACCCATACAGTGTATTTTCCCACTTTTAAACACACATGAGCTCATATATAGCCTCTTTTGTAACCACAAAAGCCAGTTGTTTACCCATTCTAAAGATATAGAAGCCTTTTTAGCGATCACTTGTAAGCCTTCTCACACACTTTAGAGTCTTTCTCTTCATCTTTGAACACACCCTTCTACACGCTGAGAGTCGTGTTACTTGCTTTTTCCTTTAACTTTCTATCCGTGGTTTCATTCGATCATATATATATATATATATATATATATATATATATATATATATATATATATATATATTTGACTAACATTATCGAGTTATGCCTCGATTGAGCCTAGACTTGATGCGAGCGTTTATTCGCTTTTATATATATATTTATATTTATATATATGAACTGTGTGTCGAACTTTGTTCGATGAGCCTAGACTTGATGCGAGCGTTTCTTCGCTTTAATATATATATATATATATATATAATCGTATGTAATAACTCGCTCGATGAGCCTGGATTTTATATCCGGTACATTTATTCGCTTTTATATATATATTTATACTTATATATATATGAACTATGTGTCGAACTCTGTTCGATGAGCCCGATTTTATATCCTGCATTTATTAATATTTTATATATATATATTTATACTTATATATATATGAGTCGTGGTCGAACTCTGCATTCGATGAGCCCGGATTTTACATCTAAATGCGTTTAATGCGTTTATATATATATATATATATATATATATATATATATATATTTAAATCTGCCTGAGTTTCCTTCATGGCGGTTGATAATTCTTACGCTTTTATTTACATTTCGATCCCCCATGGAGGTGCTTCGTGGTTGGTGATCATGTCTCAGTATATATATATATATAGCTTTTTATATATATACCTGCTTATCGCTTTCATATAAATTGCAGCATTCTGTGCGCCTAGGAATCACGTGATCACAGATTCATCCCATTGGATCTAGATTCGGTTCCTCCGTGATGGACATTTTTCAAATTGTAGTGACTTGTAAATTATTCTCATGCGGTCTCGAACTTCCTCGATGGTTTCCATACTCACGAGGAAGTCGGCATTATTTTTTTGTATATTATTTTTATGTACGGATGCCTCGTATCCATCAAAATAAAATCAATCAAGCCACTCACTTAATAAAAATGGGAGTGTAAAAGGTCTCAATTCTATTGAGCATCGGGTTTGAAAAACCTCTTTTATAAATCATCACCGCCATATCTTGGTAAAAAACTGAATTTTTACATAAATTCAAACCCCATATATATAGTTCGAACGAGGCATAATAGTTTTCTTGAAAAGAGGCGGTCAACGTGGTAACACGGATGTCGGGGTGCCTAACACCTTCCCCGCATAACCAACTCCCCGGACCCTAAACGAATCTCGCCACAGAGCCCATATATCGTGTCACACCACCGGGTCAATGTGAAAACCTTTTCTCGGTTGTGTTGGTACAACCATTTAAAAACCAATGGCGACTCTTAACAAATCCCATCGTCGACATCATACATGTTTGACCTTTTCACTTGTTTTTCAAACAAATCTCACCTAAAATGAGAACACCAAAGAACAAGTAATCTGGAAAGGGACACCCAAAAATCCCGACGTCGACATCCGCACCAAAGTAAGTTTAGTTTAGATAAGTTTCAAGGTGATTTAGAGTTTAACGAATATCAACTAAGGATTAGTTGAATAAAATGTAATAACAATATGTTATGGAATAAGTCATAAATGAATCGACATTGTATAGTAAGGTCATGCTTTAGAAATGAACTAAAAGCATAAACATTAAATCATGTAACATACCTTCCTTGAATAATATTAAGCTAAGGCTAGAATTTTGTTTAGTAAAGAATTAAGTTATTAAGCATGCATAATAAATAGCAAATTGAACGATAAAACTTGTTCAACATAAGTATAGAATTTAGAAGCTTGCATGCTAAGAAACAAGTTAAAGTAGGATACCTTCTCAAAGTAAGAGTTAGGTTAAATAGCTTTGCACGAACATAATTAAATCATATAAATAGGATTAGAAATAACTTGCTCAATAATAAACAAGGTAGAGTAAAGAAACTTGCACGATATAATTAGAGTTAAGAAACTTACACAATCGTAACAATAGAGTTAGAGAACTTGCATACTAAGAAACAAGTTAAAGATAAGAAAATGTGCCTTGCGTGTAAGCTAAACCGTAATAACTCGAATCACAATACCCTATACACATGTCATCATGACATAATTAGTTACTACATATACTCTGTATACAATTAAGTATCTACTTTTATGTATGGTTTGGTTTTACTCACATAGTCAAGTCACATTAGTAATGTAATAATAAAACTCATTAATTGTTAATAATATTTTCAATCTTAGTACTAAAATACCAAAATCACATCTTAACAGTCATAATATTTCACCTTATCAACAATTACAGACTTTGTGTAATTAAAATACACTGTCTGGCTATTCTGCTAGTCGGCGTTGCGGTGCCCGATTTACCTTTGAGGAGAATGGCACATGGCTCAAGCGTAGGGCTGGCGTTGTCGTTCTTGGCGCTAAGGTTGGCGTTAACGGCGGCAATTATAGTTACAGGCACAAAGAATGTAAACAAAGCTAATTTGACATGCATCTTAATTCCTAGCACCCAATTAAACACGTATAACTTACATAGATTACACATAAACACTACCCATCATATATATACTAATTTAAAACAACTAAACAAAAACGTTAGAAAATTTAAATCCTTGAATACCATGTTTTAAACCAAAAACTCCATTTTTAACATTGTTAACAAAAATTAACACTATGATCACAATTATACACCAAATTAATTCATTCAAACTACGTTCTCTTCGCTTTCTTCGAATTAACATATTCAAGGCTCAATTTATCTATTAGCTCACAATCAACTATCAATTTTGGTACTCCTACAAGCCATGTTCATACACATATTCAATGTAAAACTATTTTCTTTCTTTTTTAACGTAAATGGTACACTAAATCCTTATCTAGATACTAGTTATAACATCACAATTACATATACACATAATTTATTAACAAATCATCAAAATTTGGATTACAGACAATTTTGTAAATAACTTTATTTACAGTGAAACTCAAGAACACAGAAACTTTTCATACATAGGGATTAAAGCTTTTGGAAATTAGAATTATACCTTCTCTTGCTTGGTTAACCCTTGTTAGAGGACAAAGTGCTTGCAATTCATAGAACTTTTCTCTCCTCTCAAAATCTCTCTAGTTCTTCTCTATAAACTCTCTGAAAACTCTCTTCTATTCTCAGGCTTTAGCCACAATTTTTAACAACGTAAAATAAAACAGACGTTGGTATAGTTGGATTCGTACTTTCCCGAACTACAATTTCCATGTATCAAACATCTATTTTGGCTCTGTTTTAGTCCCGAAAAATGGACAGAAGTGACTAATCAGTAGCTTGTGTTCAACAGTTAAGGTAGTTTGGGATTTAATTCATAACTTGTTCATTTCTTAACATATTTGAGTGATTCAAAAAGGGTTTTGCCCTTAACTCATGTATCTAGCATACTAACATGTTTTAAACCATTTACCACATGAACCCAACGAATCTAACATAAAAATATATATAGCATACAAAGGAAAGCTTTTTCTTAAACCTTTTGGTACGGGACTTGATTTTCCTACTTTAGATCTAACTTTTGATTTCAAAAATACTTTGATACACATATAAAATACCAATACTCATGTAAATCATGAGTTTTTTAAAGATCCAAAACAAAAGTTGCTTGGTTCATAAAGATCTAACAAAAGAGTGCACAAAAGTTGTAAATTTTCAATTTCTTACCTTTTTGTTCTTGCAAGCCTTCTTGATTTCTTTTCTTTTTGTTCTTCTTTCTTCTCCACTCAGACTCTGCCTCCTCATCTCCACTCAGATACATCTCGGGATAATCATCATGATCGCTCCCTAGATTAACCATAGGTTCATTTTCTCCCACCTTCTCAACTGATTCGCTTTGCGCTGGTACCTCGGCTTCTGGCACTGGTACAACGGCCGCTAGCATCTTCGCACTCATTTGATCTTCTCCAAACATCCTACAATCAGTTTAAACAACTTGATTAGTACTTCACCGGTACAAAATTCTCACACTATGTGTCCACTTATCTCATTATTGATGCACTTCGGAAATCCCTCACTTAGAACTCTAAATGAATTTTCTCTATCTCGCGTATGGTTATAATCCTGGGTTTTTTCCCACCCCACTTAAAGTTTATAACCTCTGCTCTTCTACCAACTTGTGACACCTTGGTCACTACTGACTTTGATACCAACTCAGTGACACCCCCAAATCCAAAGTTACTGACCCCGAATTTGGTGTTCACGATCCACAATATAATACCATTTAACTACCCATTCATATATAAATAGGAATACATAAGTCATTAACATGTGTTGTTAATACATAAGTCCCAGGTCCACTAACCTTAACATTACAGAAATACCCCTGAGATATACAAAAAGTGTTTACAATATAATACAACATAATAATAATATTGTTCATTATACTACTCCAGCATCTTACCTTTGCCTTTGTTCTTCTTCGATCCACTGGCCTCTTCGATTCTAACTGAAATATTTTATATATAGAAAGGGTGAGCAACAAGTTTGCCCCGCAAGTTAAAACATACAATAAATGTATACGAATCAATAAGAACAGACTATCTATTTTGATAGAATGAAATCAAAGTTCGGTGAACTTTGAAATAGCTGAACAAATCGTTAATCAATAACAAGTCTTCTCGTATTCTAGGCAACACAATAATCTGATAATGAAAGAGTACAACGCTTTCAAAGTTTCTACGATATTCTATTGAATAATCAAGAATCAATTCTACGCAATAACAAAGTGGAATGTTTTCCAGATTTATGCTGAGCGATCCATTGGATCTAAAACCTCTACTTTATTGGGTATCTATCAAAGATTTACTTTGATACATACGCAGGAGTATCAGATAACCATAAAGATTAAATCATAGCCCTCTGCAAGTACTTAGAGCCGGCCAACTCCTTGTACCCTATATTATGCATAATACTTAGTCGCAAGAATGGTCTAATATATACGACTTAAAAAATGTTCCTTTTATATAAAAGGTTGTTCTTCTCAGTCTCAGAATCAAGATTTGATTTAACAACAAAATTTAATGATTTTAATTTCTATTTACTTATCAATCTAGCCAAAATAATTGGCATTGATCTATCAATAACAATTGAATTCTCTTCTCGAATCTATCAAGTTCTAACAAATGTTCGTCTAGCCAGAATAATTAGCTAAGACATTTCTCAACATAATTTGACAATAAACATGAATTATCATCTTTATCAATAATTCTATCTTCTACTTAATATGAATATCCAACAACAATTATTCTACAAATGTATATTCTCCAAATTAGTAATTCAATTTGAATTATTAATCATACACTAACTGCGAATAATCAACAATAAATTCCCTGGACATGGTATAATTAGCAATAATTAACCATTATAATAATTGAATGAATATAACTCAAGGTTAAGTTAGAAAACTTGCCTTTCGCGTTGATTACAGGTACACAATAAACTTATCTGTGTTCGTAAGACCTATAACCAATAATATCGGTCTCACAATTAGCACAATATTTCATAACACGTAACACTGTATTCTACAGTCAAACTTCTCTTAGACACATTAACACATATTCACATCAGTGTTTATAACATATATAAACACTTAACAAGTCTAACTATTTCGGTCTGGTTGGACTTCGGTCCATTCTCGGTGTTCTGGTCACTCTAGCCGACAATTAACACATTGATTGTCAATTGAACTTGGTCTCTAAGCTTCAATATTATTTTTGATAAGTAAAATATCGTTTATAATATTTTCCGGAAGCTTTTAATAACTTATAATAACTTATTATAATTTATAATAATTTTTCAGACACTTAAATCATTTTTAAATGATTTAATTATCAAATAATCTTATTATCATTAATATTTAATAATATAAAAATATTAATGTTATACTTGTCAAAATATTAAAGTTATTATTAATAACTTAAAATATTTTTAAATCATTAATATTCTACTTAAATGATTTTTAAAGTAATTAAAATTATTTTTAAATCATCAACCATTAATATCTAAATATTAATGAAATTATTATCAAAATATTAAAAGTCATTAATTATAACTTAAAATATTTTTAAAACATTTTTCTTATTTTTAAATGATTTTTAAATCAATAAAATCATTTTTAATTCATTTATTTAATATAATAATTAAATAAATCTAATATCATTAATATTAATTTATTAATGAGAATTCTCCAAAAATATAGAAAATTATATTTTATAATTCAAAATATTTTCTAACACTTTATTCTCATTTAAAATGATATTTAAATCAATAAAATCATTTTTATCTTATTTATTTAATTTAATAATTAAATAAATCTAATATCATTAATATTAAATTATTAATGAAAATTCTCCAAAAATATTAAAAGTTACATTTTATAACTCAAAATATTTTTAAATACATTATTCTTATTTAAAATGATTTTTATATAATTAAAATCATTTTCTCTAATTTATTTAATACACTAATTAAATAAATTAAATAGCATTAATATTCAAATAATTATAATTATTAATGAAAAATATTCCAAATAGTCAGAAAGTATTTTTCATAATTTAAAATAATTTTTAAAACCATTTTTTGTAATTTTTATAATTTATTTTCTATTTTTAAGTATTTTTCAAAAAATCAGAAAATAAAATAAATGGAAACCGTCGCTAAAGGGCTTAAGCGACACAAAGCGTCGTTGTTGGAGTTCTTGAGCCTCAAGAACACTGACAGCTTTGTGTTCAAGTGCCCTGTTTGACCGGATTTTAGTCTCAGTGTAATTCGATTCTGGGCTATCTCTAACTGTGATCGTGTAGTGTTTATGTAACACTACAACAAATAACCATCACTGTGGTCTAACAACAAACACACTAGGAGATCTGGGCAATCAAAACTCTTGTCAGACCATACCTGGGTTTTCCCCAGAAACCCATAACTCAACTGGTCACTTTGATGGTCAATTAAGTTTATGTTCCAGTCATTGTATGGGTGTTATGAAGGTTCATAACTATAGTACATATGCCCAGGAACATTTATACATTAACCGAACAGTTCAAATATAAGGGAATCACAAGCAAATAATATGGTCAAACCATGTCAGAATCATGGATTAACCGTTTTCTGGGTTTTCCAGAAACGGTAATCATGATTGACATGCCCAGTTTGACCAACTTGTACGCTTGATCTACGACTTCTTTGTGGGATCGAAAGCCATTGAATCAAAGAGAATATAATAGGCTACAACATAGACATCCTAACATCAATATATCACCTAACACCTGACAGATATGGTCATTATAAAACGTTGTCAAACTCGTTTTTTTTGAATTTCTGGGTTACCCAGATTTCGACTGGTCAACTTCGGTCAACGGGTTTTGACCGTTAATAACTCATGATATAGACATCTAATGACACTGATTCCACTTGAAGATTAAAGACCACATACCAGGCTACATATAACAACTTTAAAACAACAAAAATAGTAAACGAGCAATGATCTGTGGCCACTGACATTGCTTGTCAGACCACAAAAATTGCTCAAGAATAGATTTTGAAAAACATCATTTTAAGGCACTTTGATGCTATGGATTCATGATAGATCATCATAGATCTTCATAAAACATCCATTAGCAAGATTCTAAACACAAAAACACAAAAGTTTTCTAAGCATGCAAGATCAAATTAGATTTTAGGGTTTATACCTTCTTGTTCCAATTCTTGATATATGCTCTCCAATCTGTTATTGTTTGATCTAGGGTTGTTTCTAGGACTGATATATGACTGATCTACTTGCTATTTTCGGAGCTTTGAGAGAGAATAAGAGTTGGTGAGAGCAAAAGACTAAATGGCTAATGTTTATGGACTTTCTCTCTCTAAATCTCTTATATATTGTGCTATGTTGCTTTGGATCTGTGAATTTCGGCTGAGAGGCTGAGATGTTGTGTCTCAAAGTCAATTTAGTGGTTCACCAACTAAAGGTGTTGGTGAATTTTGCAAGTTACATAATTAAAAATCCAAAAAGGGTATTTTGGTCTTTTTCCTTCCAATTTTAATGACATACTTGGAATTTGCACAAACCCTTAGGGTTTAACCCTAAGGTTCTAACCCTTAGGTTTTAAATTACTCTAATTCTAGAATTTTCTAATTAGGGTTTAAAAATAAAAAATCAAGAATTTCGAAAATGTAATTAGGGTTTTAAATAGAAATTAGTATTTCTAAAGTATAATCAAGGTTTCCTAATTAAATCAACACATAATAATCACCTTAGGCTTGCTAATTAGGATTAGGGTTTCCTAATTAGGGTTTAAATTAGAAAAATAAAAATTCTAAATTACAATTAGGCTTTGTAAAATAGAAATTAAGATAACTAAAATATAATTAGGGTTTTCTAATCATATTTAAGTTTAATAAACACATACATCTTACTAATTAGAATTAGGGTTTCGTAATTTAGGGTTTAGGATTCTCGAATCTAAAAAATTAGGGTTTCCCGGCGTACAATTAGGGTTTTCAACTATAAAATTGATTTTCTAAATCTGAGATTAGGGTTTCTAATCCGTTATTAGGGTTTATTAATTTTAAACCTTATCCGATCAATCATTGATCAATAAATATCTTCGGTACAAACACATACTCATTAATATAATTATATTAATTATATTTTTTATCGAATCCATTTCCAAAAATTAGGGTTAGGGTTTCTATTATCCGTTAAGCACAACTCTGCTCTAATTTTATTAGTCAATGCACCAATTGACCTTCTCGAGACTCGTATCACAAATACTTGTCACCAAATTGATAATTAATATTAATAGTAAATAAAAAAAAATTATTCGTAAAATTTTGATTATTCAAAATCTCGGGTTATCACATTCACCCCTCCTTAAAAGAATTTCGTCCTTTGAATCACCGCTTTCTTATTCTCTACAATCTTTTAAAGTTGTATCATCAATTCATTTTTATCAACACAATATTAATTTGTGTTTCAAATTCTAACCTATGACTTTAATCTTTAAAAGAAAATAGTTCACATAAATAACTGACTCATATTACTCGCGTAATTAAATTTCTAAACGACATCATTACCTGTTGCCACCTCCTGAGCAGCCACTGCATCATGTGCCGTCATGTTGAATGTACGGGCTGTTGGTCTTCCTGGTTGTGCAGGTCCTCGAGTTGCCAAGGTTCCACCACTGGGTCCCTTGTTACCACTTTTCTTCTCCGCATTCTTCTTCGGACAGTTCCGAACCAAATGATCAGTCGATTTGCATGCAAAGCAACCTTGAATTTTCTTCGGATTGGGGCAATTGGGTGACATGTGCCCCACTTACCCGCAGTTATAGCAAACTCCCTTCTTCTTCAGGCAAACTCCAGCATGGTTCTTCCCACAATTCGAACATGGCTCCCTTCCTTTCCTATTATTTCTGTTTTATTACCCGACTGGGTATTCTCACTCCATTTCCTCTTATTCGGATTACTACTACCACTGCTTCCTCCATCGTTTGTCTTCTTCTTCTTATCCTAATGAAATCGAGATGCAGCTTCGCTCCCTCCTTCAGCAATTAATGCTTTCTCCGTCAAAGCCGTGAACGTATTGATCTGCAATACTGCTACCTTATTGAATATCCCCGACTTCAGTTTGTTCTCGAATCTTCTCGCCTTTCTCGCCTCTGTGTCCACCTGATGAGGTGCAAATCTTGCCAACTCGTTGAATTTGGCAACAGATTCTCATAATGACATGTTCTCCCTTAAGTTCTAAGAATTTGACTTCCATCCTGGATTGCATGCTCGGCGAGAAGTAGTTCTCAAAGAAAAACTCCTTGAATCTTGTCCACAACACCACCGATGTACCGGCTCTGGCCTGATTAGTCTCCCACCAGTAATTAGCTTCTCCCTTCATTAAGTATGTGGCAAAAGTTGTCTTTTGCTCTTCTGCTACTCGCGCAATGACGAATGCTTTCTCCATCTCCTTTACCCAAGTTTGGGCTTCAATCTGGTCCGTGGTTCCCTTAAATTCAGGCGGTCCTACCGCTTTAAAGTCCTTGAAGTTAGCCAATCTATCAGCTGGCTGATTTCTCGCTCTTCCTCTTCATTGGAGCCTATTTTCCATAGCTTCGGCTATCATATCTGCAAAGTTTTGCATCGGGTCAAACAACCTCCTTCATTATTCACCGATTGCTCTTCTCTTTGATTTCGATTCTCGTAAATCAGGCGGCATGATCTCGATTTAAATAAAAATCTTATATTAATTCTCTTGCTCTATACAAATTCTTTACACAATAAGAATTCAATACATAATTCTCATATAATTGCATATTTATTCAAATAGCACATAGTACATATAGTACATAACACATTTACTATCCCTTTTTAAATCATATTAAGATTAACAATACAACTTTATGCAAAAAGTTACAATTCTCCATTCACACATAGTTATTACGAGTTCGTCAAACTTACCACACTTATGAGTTCAGGAACTTGCCACAATTATATGAGTGTATGAACTTATCCTAGTCAGGCCTTTGGCATCCATTCGCTGAGGGGTTCAAAACATTTCATAAAATTATGAGTCATTAACTTACCATAAGTATGAGTTTTAAGAACACATAAATTAATCTTAATCTTATATTCATATAGAAGATAAAGATTTCATTCATACAAACATATTTATATTTACATATGCTTACACACTGTTCTCGATATTACAACACTTAATATCATAATCTTCTACCAAAAGTTACTAATGCTCAAACTTAAGTAATCTATCGTCCACTCCCTTCACCAGTCTTCTTCTTGTTGGGACACTTGTTGAATCCGTGACCCGTCTGCCCACATGAAAAACACTTCCTCAAATTCGGCTTAGGACAATGCAAAGAAATATGTCCTTCCTGCTTACAGTTGAAACAAACATTCTTCCACATCATGCATTCTCCCGTGTGAGTCTTCCCACACTTGCTACATGTTTGCTTCTTCTTCGGGTTTGACTTTTCAGAATTAGGGATGTCGTTGTCCCTCATCCTCTTCTTCTTCTTCCTCTTCTTTGGTTTCCTTCAGATGATCCACCACCTTCACCTTCATCCTTTCCACACACGCTTTTTGAGCTCGCTCCTTTCTTCATCGTTTTCGCAAACGCCGCTCCGCTCTTCCACAGTTCCTCCAAGAGAAATGCCTTACTTGAGTTCTTGAACTTCCGCAGATAGTTGATCTTGTTCTTCAACTTTAGTCTTATTCTTTAACTCCACGTTAGCTTGGCTCGGACTCGCCTCCTCATCTCCACTCGGATATACATCTCGGGATAATCATCATAATCGCTCCCCAGATTAACCATAGGTTCATCTTCTCCCACCTTCTCAACTGATTCGCTTTGCGCTGGCACCTCGGCTTCTGGCATTGGTGCAACAGCCGCTAGCATCTCCACACTCATTTGATCTTCTCCAGACATCCTACAATCAGTTTAAACAACTTGATTAGTACTTCACCAGTACAAAATTCTCACACTATGTGTCCACTTATCGCATTATTGATGCACTTCGGAAATCCCTTACTTAGAACTCTAAATGAGTTTTCTCTATCTCGCGTATGGTTATAATCCTAGGGTTTTCCCCCACCCCACTTAAAGTTTATAACCTACAGCTCTTCTACCAACTTGTGACACCTTGGTCACTACAGCTTTGATACCAACCTGTGACACCCCAAAATCTGGGTTACCTGACCCCCGAGTTTGGTGTTCACGATCCATAATATAATACCATTTAACTACCCATTCATATATAAATAGGAATACATAAGTCATTAACATATGTTGCTAATACATAAGTCCCAGGTCCACTAACCTTAACATTACAGAAATACCCCTTAGATATACAGAAAGGGTTTACAATACAATACAACATAATAATAATATTGTTCATTATACTACTCCAAAGATCTTGCCTTTGCCTTTTGTTCTTCTTCTCGATCCATTTGGCCTCTTCGATTCTAACCAAATATTTTATATATAGAAAGGGTGAGCAACAAGTTTGCCCCTCAAGTTAAAACATACAATAAATGTATACGAATCAATAAGAATAGACTATCTATTTTGATAGAATGAAACCAAAGTTCGGTGAACTTTGAAATAGCTTGAACAATCGTTAATCAATAACAAGTCTTCTCGTATTCTAGGCAACACAATAATCGATAATGAAAGAGTACAACGCTTTCAAAGTTTCTACGATATTCTATTGAATAATCAAGAATCAATTCTACTTGATAACAAAGTGGAATATTTTCCAGATTTATCTTTGAAGCGATCCATTGGATCTAGAACTTCTAATTTCTCGGGTATCTATCAAATATTTACTTTGATACATACGCAGAGTATCGAGATAACCATAAAGATTAAATCATACCCCTCTGCAAGTACTTAGAACCGACCAACTCCTTGTACCCTATATTATGCATAATACTTAGGTAGCGCGCAATGGTCGAATATACGACTTAAGAAATGTTCCCTTTATATAAAAGGTTGTTCTTCTTAGTCTCAGAATCAAGATTTGATTTAACAACGAAATTTAATGATTTTAATTTCTATTTACTTATCGATCTAGCCGAAATAATTGGCATTGATCCATCAATAACAATTGAATTCTCTTCTCGAATCTATCAAGTTCTAACAAATGTTCGTCTAGCCAGAATAATTAGCTAAGACATTTCTCAACATAATTTGATAATAAACATAAATTATCTGTACTGTCAATTCTATCTTCTACGAATATGAATATCCAACAATAATTATTCTACAAATGTATATTCTCCGAATCAGTAATTCAATTTGAATTATTAATCATGCACTAACTGCGAATAATCAACAATAAATTTCCTGGACATGGTATAATTAGCAATAATTAACCATTATAATAATTGAATGAATATAACTCAAGGTTGAGTTAGGAAACTTGCCTTTCGAGTTGATTACAGGTACACAATAAACGTATCTGTGTTCGTAAGACTTATAACCAATAATATCGGTCTCACAATTAGCACAATATTTCATAACACGTAACACTGTATTCTACAGTCAAACTTCTCCTTGACACATTAACACATATTCACATCAGTGTTTATAACATATATAAACACTTAACAAGTCTAACTATTTTGGTCTGGTTGGACTTCGGTCCATTCTCAGTGTTCTGGTCACTCTAGCCGACAATTAACATATTGATTGTCAATTGAACTTGGTCTCTAAGCTTCAATATTATTTTGATTAAGTCAAATATCGTTTATAATATTTTTCGAAAGCTTTTAATAACTTATAATAAATTATTGTAATTTATAATAATTTTTCAAACACTTAAATCATTTTTAAATGATTTAATTATCAAATAATCTTATTATCATTAATATTTAATAATATAAAAGTATTAATGTTATACTTGTCAAAATATTAAAGTTATTGTTAATAACTTAAAATATTTTAAATCATTAATATTCTACTTAAATGATTTTTAAAGTAATTAATATCATTTTAAATCATCACCATTAATATCTAAATATTAATGAAATTATTATCAAAATATTAAAAGTCATTAATTATAACTTAAAATATTTTTAAAATATTTTTCTCATTTTTAAATGATTTTTAAATCAATAAAATCATTTTTAATTCATTTATTTAATATAATAATTAAATAAATCTAATATCATTAATATTAATTTATTAATAAGAATTCTCCAAAAAATATAGAAAATTATATTTTATAATTCAAAATATTTTCTAACACTTAATTCTCATTTAAAATGATTTTAAATCAATAAAATCATTTTTATCTTATTTATTTAATTTATTAATTAAATAAATCTAATATCATTCATTTTAATTTATTAATGAAAATTACTCCAAAAATATTAAAAGTTACATTTTATAACTCAAAATATTTTTAAATACATTATTCTTATTTAGAATGGTTTTTATATAATTAAAATCCTTTTATCTAATTTATTTAATACACTAATTAAATAAATTAAATAACATTAATATTCAAATAATTATAATTATTAATGAAAAATATTCCAAATAGTCAAAAAGTTTTTTCATAATTTAAAATAAATTTTAAAACCATTTTTGTAATTTTATAATTTATTTTCTATTTTTAAGTATTTTCAAGAAAATCAAAAATTAAATAAATAGAAATCGTCGCTAAAGGGCTTTAGCGACACAAAGTGTCGTTGTTGGTGTTCTTGAGCCTCGAAACACTAATAACACTTCGTGTTTCAGTGCCCTGTTGTTTCAAATTTTAATCTCAAAGTAATTCGATTACGGGCTATCTCTAATCATGTGATCGTGTAGTGTTTATGTAACACTACAACAAATAACCATCAACGTGGTCTAACAACAAACACACTAGAGATCCGGGCAATCAAAACTCTTGTCAGACCGTACACCGGGTTTTCCCGAAACCCGTAACTCGACTACCATTTTGATGGTCAATTAAGTTTATGTTCCAGTCATTGTATGGGTGTTATTAAGGTTCATAACTATAGTACATATGCCCAGGAACATTTATACATTAACAGAGCAGTTCAAATATAAGGGAATCACAAGCAAATAATATGGTCAAACCATGTCAGAATCATGGATTAACCGTTTTCTGGGTTTTCCAGAAACGGTAATCATGATTGACATGCCCAGTTTGACCAACTGCTACGCTTGATCTACGACTTATTTGTGGGATCGAATGTAAGACCCCAACTTTTATAAATAAAGATGAATTTTCTATAAATATTATTTTTGAATATTATGGAGTAAATTTGATATAATGTTATAGTTGTGGGTAATATTTATAAATTTTGCAAAGTACGCAAGTTGTTATATAATATTCGATTGGTGGGGAATATTCATTTTAACAGGGGAATATTCGTAACAACGACAATCATTGGTGGACCCTAATAACGGAATTATTGTCGGATTAAGAAAACGACAAAAATACTTTATGAAAATAACTACGGAAGTTTTACCGTTATCTCGTTGAAATAGCCGGGTTTTAAAAGTATAGTAATACGCTGCGTGGTTGCATAAGTAGCACGCCAGTATTGATTATTGATGCTTACGTGAGAAGTCACTCGGTTTTGTTCAATTATTGCTACGATGAATTGCTGCATAGTATCTCACGTTATTTGATTCAATTATTGTCAATATTTTATATATTATTAAATCAATAATTGAGACGACAAAGTTATTAATATTATTATTTACAATATTAACGATGTCTAGAAGTTCTGTCAAGAAGATGTTTGGTCACCTAATTGCGCGCCAATAGGGATAAATCCTTATTGGAAAGCCCCCTCTTTCCTGGGAACGACTTGGTCGATTAATATTGTGAATTATAATAATGATGATAAATGTTGTTAAAAATATTGAGTATTTATTTGGACTCCCATTTACCCATTTTTCAAAATAATCGGTAGAAGATTATTCAGTATATATATTATATGGGATCTACCTATGATGGTGATATGTTGGTGGAGGAAACATGCGAGGCCATGTTGGAAGAAAAGAAAAAAATGTGTGGGGATGGGGGGAAGAAAAATGGGGATGGGGGGAAGAAAAATGAGATGGAGGGAGAAAGAAAGAATTGGACGGGAGGGTGTATTAATATTATTATATATATATATATATATATATATATATATATATATATATAAACATGTGGGTGTAATATATATATATATATATGTATGTATATGTTATATGCCATGTCGTATAAGGCATGGTAGATATTATTTATATATATATATATTATATTTTATTTTATTTAAAAGATTTTGCTTTAAATATGGACTGTCCGATTAAAAGTAAATCAATCTGGACCGTTCATGATTTAGTTACTATGCAGTCCATTTTTCTATAAATAGAAGCTCATTCCTTCATTATTTCTTACGAATTCACTGAAACTCTAGAGAGAGTAATTATAGAGAAGCTATAGAAAAGTATTCTGCTCCTTCCCTACCCTTATATTCAATTTCTTTTACGATAAGGGGTATTATTTCTTTTGTATTCATGAAGAGAACTTTTGTTATTCCATTCTTTATTATTCTGCTGGAATAACCAGTATACGCGGACAACCCTATACTTGGTGACATTATTCTATTATTCCGCCTTTATTATTATTCTGCTGGAATATCCATGCATCAGACGTTTATGACGGACTGGTTAAAATCTTTTTATTATTATTCTCATTTGGAATATCCCATGCATGCGTTTACGCAGGACCTCGGTTCCGCTTTATTATTTCATTGGAACATCCGTCGGTCATAATTTCTCTTGACCGGTTCCGTTACTTATTAATCTGTTGGAATAACTTTGCTCTATCTGAATGTACCGCATGCATGGTGATTTCTTTTGTTATTCCATTCGTTATTATACTCAGGTTGGTTAAAGTTTTGACTTTTATACTCCATGAAATTAGTGGAATATCCTTGATATTTGCGCTTCATCCAAAGATATCTTTTCATGGAAATATTCTTCAAGCATTCTTGAATTTTACTCTACAAAGCAATATCATGTTGACAATTTGGGCGTTATTGGTTCAGGGGATAAATTAATTCTTGAACTTGTTTTATTGAATTCTTATATCATTGTCATCATCCTCATGTTTATATTATGTTGAAAGTCATCTCGTGGCACTGTAGTGCATAGATGGACTTGGTATGATTGATGACTAGGGATTATTCGGTGTAATCATCATGACCGTAATGTTACAAATGATGTGGAAAAAGTCATCAACGTCCGTAGTGCATTGATGGATAGTTGTTGGCATGATCATGACCATTAATGAATACACAAAATATTCTTGGCACCAGTAGTAGTGCATGGATAATTGTGGTTGTGATACTAAAGAATATCCTCGGTCATAGTGCAGGGGTGATTCGATGATGTGGATTATTTATTAAGCTGAGTCCCAGCGATAAAAGTCATGAAAAATCTTTTATATCATAGAAGATAGTAGATTTTATTCTCTACTTGACTCTTCTAATGGATTGCTTGTTCCGCTGCAGTTAAACTTGATGTTTGTAATATTGTATCAGTTTAACACTGTTTAAGGCTAATGATAATTTATTCTGCATTATCTTAGTCATAATATTTCTTACTGGGCTAGTTGAGCTCACCCTTTCTTTCATTGTTCTCTTCTGTGAAATGAGAATATAGGCGGGACGAGTCGGGGAACGGAGTGATGGACCAGATGATAGTATTAGTAGTCCTCACTATTCTCGTTAAATAGTGTGACAATAAATGTAATGAGGACCCCATTGAGTTTGTATATTGTCTAGATGACAATATTTGTATTAAACTCACAAGATATGTTTAGTCGTATTTTACATTTGTTGTATAATTAAGTTGTATTTGAATTTTGTACCATGTATTTGGCGACTCAAGATGGGTGATGTATACCTATTTTGGGGCGTCACGATTGGTATCAAAGCTTAGGGATATGATCCTGGCTTAGATATGAGAATAGAACTAGGAGGGAGAGACGGGAATTCCTTCGCTAGTATGACCTACCTAAGTTTTTTTTTGTATTTAATTGGTCGGTCAGAATATAGGGATAATATGTTACATGTCAATTAACCTCTTGTTTTGTGGCAGTATCTGAAAAATGACATCCGAGAATGTTGAGAATAGCAATGGAGCACAGGAGACCGTTGATTCACCACATATCAATAATCAGGATAATGTGCATCAGGAAGGTGACAATCCTCATGCAAACAACAACACTGACCAAATGATAAATGATGGAATGTTCAGAGGCTTTATGCAATTCATGTAACAGCAGGCGAGAGCGGCTCCTATCCAAAATGTAGGTGGAAACACTGGAAACTCTCGGACGGTCACCGCTAAACAGTTCAAGGAGATCACCAAGATATTTGATGTCTTGGGATGCTTCGAGGAGCAAAAGGTTCCTTTGCGCCTTTATGTTGCGAGGAGGGCGGATTACTTGTGGGAATCGGTAAAAGCGTACTCAACTGCGCCGCCTTTGAAAATGTCTTGGGAGAAGTTCCAAGAACTAATCAACGACAAGTACTTTCTCGAAAGTATTCGCCACATGAAGGAGGTGGAGTTCATCAAGTTGGAGCAGAATAACATGACCGTGTCGCAGTATGAAGCAAAGTTTGCCGAGTTATCTTGGTTTTGCGTCCCCACTTGGTGGATAATAAGAGAGAGATGACACGAATGTTTTAAGAGGTTTAAAAAATCGGAGATACGTCAACATCTTATTTCTCATAAACTGTGTTTGTATTCAGATGTTGTAAATAGGGCTCAGTTAGTAGAGTGCGATAACGAGTCAACGAAACCAAAAGAGAGCAAATGCAAAAATGATAATACCAATTAGAGCGGTCATCGGGCGGTGACAACAAGCGTGGAGGAATCAACGGGCGAAGTGGTAACCACTTCGGTGGTAATCAGGGTCAAAACAATAAGAATGGACATTTTAAGAAGAGGAGATTCAATAATGATGGAAGGAACTCAGCACCAGCACCCGTTGTTAAGGAAGGAGAAAGACCACCTATCATATGCTTCAAATGCGGAGGAGAGGGACACATCAGTCCAAACTGCGCGATGCCGTCAAAAGCATGTTATAATTGTGGAAGAGAAGGTCACTTAGCCCGATTTTGTCGTTCACCAAAAACAAGTTCATCCAGGATGGAGGCACCAAAGGCCGTCCCGGAAAAGTCAAAGCCGGTAGTGCAAGGGAGAGCGTTTGTTGTGACCTCCCAGAAAGCAAGGAAACCGAATAAGGTCATCACGGGTAAGCTTATCATAAACTCTAGCGAAGTCTATACTTTATTTGATACCGGTTCTACCCATTCTTTTATTTCTCCTACTTGCGCTCAACGATTAAATTTGACTCCGGAGAAATTAGACTTTGACTTATCTGTGGGAACTCCATTGGGAGAAACCTTCATTATATCCACTGTTTATAAGTCTTGTTTGGTTCAAATCGGTACCCTCATATTACCTGTCGATCTTATTTCATTGAAAATACTTACATTTGACGTGATTCTAGGGATTGATTGGTTAACTACTTATCATGCAAAAATTGATTGTTTTCGTAAGGTTGTTAGCTTTCATATTCCTAATCAACCTATTATGCGAATTCAAGCGACCAAACCATTAAAATCAATCACGGTCATCTCAAGCCATAAAGCTATTCGTTTATTGAAAAACGGATGTCAAGCTTTCTTAGCTCATGTCACGGATCTAAACAAAAATACGTCAGTTTTGAATGATATTTCTATTGTTAATAAATTCCCTGACGTATTCCCCGAAGAACTTCCTGGCCTACCCCCAGAGCGTGAAATTGAATTTTGTATCGACCTTGAACCCGGTACAAAACCCATTTCCAAAGCCCCATATCGAATGGCTCCTATTGAACTTCAAGAGTTAAAGACCCAACTACAGGAATTGTTAGACATTGGCTTTATTCGTCCTAGTACTTCTCCTTGGGGTGCTCCTGTTCTATTCGTGAAGAAGAAAGATGGGAGTTAAATCATGTCACCATCAAAAATAGGTACCCATTGCCACGCGTATTGATGACTGTTTGACCAATTGCAAGGAGCCAAATTCTTTTCAAAGATTGATCTTCATTCTGGATATCACCAATTGAAGATTAGAACATATGACATTCTAAAGACGGCTTTCAGAACTCGGTACGGGCATTATGAATTCCTAGTCATGTCATTTGGATTGACTAATGCTCCTGCTGCCTTCATGGATATGATGAACCGAGTATTCAAGGAATATATAAATCACTTTGTGGTCGTCTTTATTGATGACATCCTTATTTATTCCAAAAGCCGTGAAGATAATGAGCAACACTTGAGGCTGTCACTCCAAAAGCTTCGTGAATACAAGCTTTATGCCAAGTTGAAGAAATGTGAGGAAGTAGCATTCCTTGGGCACGTAGTATCAAGTCATGGAATATCTGTTGACCCGGCAAAGATTGAAGCAATTCAAAGCTGGGAGCAACCTAAATCGATGATCAAGTACGTAGCTTTCTCGGTTTAAATTTGGTTATTATCGGAGATTCGTGGAAGGATTTTCTTGAATCGCTACTCCATTAACTCAAATTGACTTTGGAAAGATACAAAGTTCAGGTTGGAGCGAAGAATGTGAGAAGAGTTTTCAAGAACTCAAGAGGAGACTCATTTCAAAGACTGCTCGACAATACCATCCGCTCGGAGGATTTGTCATCTACAATGATGCTTCGAACAAAGGGTTGGGATGTGTTCTCATGCAACATGGAAAAGTCATAGCCTTATGCCTCAAGACAACTCAAAGAATATGAGAGGAATTATCCTACTCATGATCTAGAGTTAGCATTACGTTGTCTTCGCACTAAAGATTTGGAGGCATTACTTGTATGGGGAGAAGGTGGAGATCTTTACGGATCATAAAAGTCTCAAATATTTCTTCACTCAAAAGGAACTCAACATGCGATAACGACATTGGCTTGAACTGTTGAAAGATTATTATCATACCATCCAATACCATCCTGGAAAAGCGAACGTGGTAGCTGACGCATTGAGTAGAAGATCAGATGCAAGTACGAGTGCGATATTGTCAACACAAAGGCCCATTTTGTGTGACTTGCAAAGGATGGAGATAGAGTTAAAGACTCCAGGGACCCATGTGATGATGACGAATATACGAGTAGAACCAACTTTAATTGATAAAGTTAAAGATGTTCAAGCTACAGACCTGGAGCTGATGCGTATGAGGAAGAAAGTGCAAGAAGGTGCTATGCCGGAAGCAAGAATCGATGAAGAAGGAATACTTGAGTCAACTCCGGACTTTGTGTTCCTAATGACCACGATTTAAAATATAAAATCATGATGGAGGCGCATAACACACCGTTTGCAATCCATCCTGGGAGTACCAAAATGTATCATGATATTCGTCATACATTTTGGTGGAGCAATATGAAGAGAAAGATAGCGTTGTTTATCTCAAGGTGTCTAACTTGTCAATGAGTTAAAGCGGAGCATCAAGTACCAAAAGGTCCATTGCAACCACTTGAAATTCCAGAATGGAAGTGGGAGCACATTACCATGGATTTCGTTACTGGTCTTCCTAAGGTTTCTCAAGGTATAGATGCGATTTGGGTCATTGTTGATAGATTGACCAAGTCTGCTCATTTCTTACCGATACGAGAAACGTATACACTTGAACGTCTTTCTCGTATGTACATAAATGAGATTGTAAGACTTCATGGTATGCCAGTATCTATAGTTTCTGATCAAGACCCAAGATTCACTTCACGATTTTGGGTTAGTTTACTGAAAGCTATGGGCACAGATTTACGATAATATCTAGTACATGTACATATGCATTGACTTAATATCTCATATATTTATGACCAATGAGATTTGGTCATCAGTCAATCCACATATTAGTCTCAATGCATCATTGTTGTCCCATCAACAATGATTCTCGACTAGGGACATTTAAGAGCAATGATACTAATTATAATTATATAATCTCATGTTCAAGTCACACACTTGAAACTATATAATTTGTATCACTATTCTAAGAAATTTTATTATGTTAACATTTATATAACGCAGTAAATAAAACCATAATAAAATCATTCATTTATTCAATCAAATATAATATCAAAATATTAAGCAATTATATCAAATAATTGGCCTCTAGGGCATAAACTCTAATAATGGGCACCTCCGTTTCTTCAAATTCATCTCCAAATTTTAAGTTTGACTTTTCTCTGAAAAAGTCAATTGTTGATTTTGACCAAAAAGTCAACCCCGACACATTTCGTGTTTAGAGTATATTCTTACTAATTTTGACGTTCCAGACGCAACCAAGTAGTCTGTGCTATAAAATTCTTTCCCTAACTCAAATTTTGAGTTTTAACTTACTCCCTTTTTTATTATTAATCATATCAACTAATCATCTTATTATTCATTTCATTTTTTTACTAGTACATAAATTAAATACTAGCATTCTTCAATTACTATAACCATTAAGTTATTTAATTCTCATTCCTAATATATAATATTAGGCTAAATAGTTTTCTTTTATTTGTTTATATAATAAACAAATATAAACAATCACATAAATCCTTCATGAAAATTTTAAATCCAAACTCTATTTCCAGTCTAGGTCTTATTATCTAACATTTATTCAATCATTTAAGATTTTATAAATCCTATGAATACACTGCAGGTTGTCACAATTACCAAATTAAATTAAAATATTATAATAATACATTTAATCCCTATCAACTCTCTAACTTAATTATTAACTTAAATTAGAATATTATCCCATAATCATTAATTTCCTTCACTCATTAATTATTTATTTAACAAATAAATAATCAAATCAAATTAAATTAAACAAATATCTATTCCACAATAAACACATCAATTAAAATATTTATATAATTCAATAAATATTTGAAATTATAATTTAAAATTTTGGATTGTTACATAAATAAATCAATTAGAACAATTCTAATCTAATTTAAATAAATAAATTAATCTATTAATTTATTTAAATAAATAATATCTATTCTACAATAAGGATAAATCTCCTTAGTGATCAACGACTTTCTAGATAATATAGATTTCAACATTAATCATAAAAGAACCTTTGAGTAAATAGTTACCGTACAATTCAATGTTTCCACCATACAATGTCTCAATTAAATATAAAACATAGAATTACTGTCAAGTCTTATTTTATTTAATTATATGTATTTCGATTCCCAAATGCACAACTCCGAATAAATGTAAATTAGAAACTACTTTCTAATTTCATTTCACCTTGGTCAATGATTCCTAGGTTTTCATTTATCGAATCACATAGGACATTTCTCTTCTTTTACTAGAAGTGATAGATTCTTTATTAATCATTCATTATCTCCATATATAACTTATTGCACTCAAGCATACCCTTTGATATACCCTTAGGATCTTAAAGAATAAGTCAAAGTGTAATTCATTATATATAAGATGTTACTTCCTTAAGGCACAATAGTTATCTAGAAGGGGGGTTGAATAGATATTTTAAATTCTTTTCGAAATACTTTGTTAGTTTTGTTTATGATTCAAACACTACGGAATTAAGATTTGCTTGTTCTCCCTTTTAAATGTAGTGAGTTAATGAGAGTGAGGCAGTTATAACAGTTATAGCAGTTATAGCAAGAGTGTAAGAGACACGACGATTTTAAGTGGTTTAGAGCACTTAAAGCTCCTAGTCCACTCTTCTACTCCTCGAGTAGGAAATCCACTAAGGATATCTTTACACTTTCTAAATCTCATAGATTCCTTCAAGACCAGCAGTCTTGGCACTTCTCAGTTCACTTTTGAACTCTTCAAGTCCAGCAGACTTGGTTCTTCACAATTCACTTAGAACTCTTCAAGTTCTTCTGACTTGGAACTTCTTACTTCACTTTATAGTAGTTGATGAGTTCTTGAATGGTGCTACTCAGTTTCGGTTAAGCTCTTATTCGAAAGAACTGAGTAGCTAATCAAGCTTTCTCTTTTTCAGATCGTAGAGTCGAGCGTTAAGTGTTCTTCAGCATTTTGTTCAATGTTTCCTTAGATCTATCATCTGCTGATGTTTTGTGTGACGCCCCCAAAATAGGTATACATCACCTATTCTGAGTTGTCAATACATGGTACAGAAATAACTACAACTTTATTATTACAACAGTAAAACTGTGAATTTGAATACAAATATTATCTTCTAGACAATATCTATACTCAAATAAATCCTCATCACATTTATTGATACATTATTTTACAAAAATGGTGAGGACTACTAAACAATTCTTTCTAAAACCTTCATTCCATACCCCGACTCATACTCGCAATATTCTCGCCTCACGAGAAGAAAAATGGAACAAAAGGAAAAGGGTGAGCTCAAGTAGCCCAAAGAAAGAATATTATGACTAAGATAATATACAACAAATTATCGTTAGTCTTCAACAGGAAAAATCTAATAGAATACAATAGACAACAAATTTTAAATCAATATTCGCAATGAAAATAATAATTCATTAGAAGAGTTAAGTAGAGAATGCAAACTACTATCTTCTATGTATAAATTTAAAAGTTCATCGCTCATCTTTTATCCTCAGTAACATCAATCAATATACATCTGAATCAAATATTCATCTTTTACACTACAGCCCAAAAGATATTCATCACTTAATCATGTTCATCTAAACACATGTTCATCTTTTGCACTACTACCAAAGATATTCTTCAAAAAATCATTCATCTTTGCACTACAGGCCAAAGATATTCAATAATATCATCATTTAAGACTGAGGATGATGAAAAATATTTTTAAAGAAACGAATCCAGTGAAACAAAATGACAAGGATTAAGGATTAAGGATTCGTACTTTGTTTTATTCATGTCCAAAAATACCTCAAAAATAATCATAGTGGTGTAAAATTCAAGAATGATCAAAACATGGATACAATCAAAGCTAGTATCCAGAATAGATATTTTGGACAAAAAGAAGAAATTTCATTTTTCTATGAATAATGTCAGATATACATGAATAGTGCCGTATCGTGAATAGTAACTCAAACACCAAAAGATAGAAATTTCCCAAAAACATCTTCACGCTTCATTAATAGTACTTTTGAATAGTAACTCGTGAATAGTAACTCATGAATAGTAACTCGTGAATAGTAACTCATGAATAGTAACTCATGAATAGTAACCCCACATGAAAAAGTTCCAAATTTGATAAAAGTTTCAACCAATATTTCAAAGATAATGATATTGAAGAAATAATATCATTTGAGAAGAAATTAACATCCCTTACCTCGAAAGATTAGTACTTCTAAATTTGGAATATCGGGTATAGTCTTTGAAGGAACTTGCACTGCGCCTAACAATACTCAAAGTATACTTAAAATACTCACAAAAATACGCTTCGATAATATAGAGAGAAAAACTTGAGCTTACGGTGTGATTTTCAATTCTAACCTAAGCACCTATTTATAGGAAAATGCTTAGAACACCAAAGCAGAAAATTTAATATAATATTAATATATATATATATTAAGATTTCTACGCCCACCTTCCTAGATCTGATCTCAGCTCATTATGCACATGTTGTAGCTCACAAAACAAACAAAAACGTTTTATTATTTAAAATATTTTAAACTTCCAAAATTAATTATTTCTTGAGCTTCTAACTTCAATAATTCATAATAAATAGCCCTTCTATCGTAAAATTCAATCTCGAGAGTTTTTATAGGAAATTCAATTCTCTACAACTTTGCGTAAGAAAGTTTTTCCAAATTCCAAATGAAATTGACCAAATCCACAAACGGGGATTTTACAGGCTATAATCAAATTTCAGTCAATAAATGGGGTCCACTGACATGTTTAACATGTTTTAAACATTTATTGCAACAAAAATACTCTTCCTCCTCGTATACTCATATATCCCACATTCGTTGTAAAAATATCACCATTATTATATTATTAAAATATAATAATATATTTAAATGAATTATTTTATCGTAAAAAGATAAAATTTCAATTTTCAACAATTGTCACATTAAAAATTTTCCATCTATATCCACATAAAATCAATATTTTCCTCATCATATGAATCAATAAGTAATTATAATATTACGTAATCACAATATCGACAACCAAAAGTGCGCCTTCAGAGGAAAGAGGGCTTTCCAATAAGAATTTCTTCTTATTGGCGCGCAATTAGGTGACCAAACCTCTCCTTAGATGTAACTTTCTAGACATTGCCAATAATGTTATCTAATAATATTATTCGAGATAATATGAATTATTGCTTCGATAATGAAAAATACCGTGTAATGACAATTATTGAAACAACAAAGAATATAAAATATCAACGCAAAGAATTATTAACTCAATAAAATAATTTGAATAAAGTAATTATCGTAACCATTATTGAGTAGTGCCTTCTTACGTAAGAATCAACAATTGGTGCCATACCGGTAATACTGTGTTTTTAACCACCGGGTATTTTAACAAGATTAATTGGTAACAACTACGCCAGATTATTTTTAAACCACTTATATTTGTCATTTTCTTCATCCAATCGCTTTTAGTTATGGGACCCACACATGGTCATTACTTGTCGTTTAATATTCCCCGAAAGATCTAATATTCCACCACCAAACGAATATTCCCCGACAACAATGAATATTTTATAACCACTTGCTTATTTTGAAGTATTTTGCGTATTTTACCCCTAACTATCCACATTAATCACATCAACCCTTACTATTTCAAAATAATAAATAGAGAAAATTAAATTTCATTAATAATAAGTTGGGGTCTTACAACCTCCCTCCTTATGAAATTTCGTCCTCAAAATTGACGTGCGTACTGTGTTTTTCAAGGTGAGGATACCTCGCTTTCATTTCGCTTCCAATTCCTAGGTCATTTCCTCTATAGCATGATTCCTCCACAAAACTTTAACTTGTGGTATGACCTTTTCTTGCGTAGGACATGCTCCTTCCTATCTAAGATCTTGACAGTACCTCCTCATACGTTAAGTCTTGGCTATCTCGTCCTGGTTCTAACTCAATAACGTGTTTGGTCTTTCACATATTTACGAAGTACGATATGTGAAACACATTATGAACACGAGACATACTTTGAGGTAACGCGAGTCTATAGGCTACATTTCCTACTCGGTCAAGAATTTGAAATGGACCAATAAATCGTGGATTGAGCTTTCCTCTTCCCCAAATCTTGTAACTCCCTTCCATGGAGCAACTCGCAATAATACATGATCCCCACACTAAATTCCACGTCCTTTCGATGAAGATCCGCATAACTCTTTTGTCGATCTTGTGCTGCGCTTTGTATAATGTTATCGAATCATTTGGATCTTTTCCGTAGTCATACGTACCAACTCGGGTCCCAACAAAGGTGTTGCTTCACCCATCTCGTCCCCAACATACTAGAGAGCGACACTTTCGTCCATATAATGCTTCAAATGGAGCTACACCTATACTTGCACGATAACCTGTTGTTGTAGGAGAATTCCACCAATGGTAAATACTTATCCTAACCGCCTTTGAAGTCTAGGACACGAGTCTTAATAAATCTTCAAGAGTTTGAATAGTCCTTTCGATTGTCCGTCCGCTTTGAGGATGGTATGCGGAATCAATCAGAATCTGTGCCCATAGCTTTTTGCAAGCTAACCCAAAATCTTGAAGTGAATCTTGGGTCACGATCCAAAACTATGGATACAGGCATGCCATGCAACCTCACAATCTCATTCACGTATATACTAGCAAGACGTTCAAGTGAATAAGTCTCCGTGACGGCAAGAAATGAGCGATTTGGTTAATCTATCAACAATAACCCAAATAGCATTGATGCCCTAAGAAACCGTAGGAAGACCCGTAATGAAAATCCATGGTAATGTGTTCCCACTTCCATTTCGGAATCTCAAGTGGTTGCAACGGACCCTTAGTACTAGATGCTCCGCCTTTATACGTTAACAAGTTAAACACATTGAGATAAACTTTGCAATCTCTCTCTTCATATTGTTCCACCAAAATGTATGTCAAGATCACGATACATTTTAGTACTTCGAGATGGATTGCAAATGGTGTATTGTGTGCCTCCATCATAATCTTGTACTTCAAATCGAGTCGTTAGGAACACAAAGTCTAGAGTGGACTCAAGTATTCCTTCTTCATCAATTCTCGCTTCCCTAATAGCTCCTTCTTGTACTTTCTTCTTCATACGCATCAGCTCCGGCTTGGTGGCTTGAGCAACCTTAACTTTTTCTATTAAAGTTGGCTCTATGCGTATACTTGACATCATCGCACTCGTTCCTCATATATGATCTTCTACTCAACGCGTCAGCTACCACGTTCGCTTTTCGGGATGGTATTGAATAGTGTGGTCGTAGTCTTTCAATAGCTCGAGCCAACGTCATTTTGCCACATGTTGAGTTCTTTTTTGAGTGAAGAAATATTTAAGGCTTTTATGGTCTGAATATATCTCCACTTTCTCCCCATATAGATAGTGCCTCCATATCTTTAGCGCTGCGAACGATCGCCGCTAACTCTAGATCATGAGTAGGATAATTCCTCTCATACTCTTTAAGTTGTCATGAGGCATAGGCTATGACTTTCCCACGTTGCATGAGAACACATCCTAACCCTTTGCACGAAGCATCATTGAGATAACAAATCCATCCAACCGAGATGGTATTGTTAGAACACAGTCTTAAAATAAGTCTCCTCCTAAGCTCTTGAAACTCTTCTCGCATTCTTCGCTCCAAACGAATTTTGTATCCTTCCGAGTTAGCTGAGTTAATGGAGTAGCGATTCGAAAAACCCTTCCACGAATCTCCGATAATAACCAAATAAGCCCAAAAAGCTACGTACTTGATCCACCGACTTGGTTGCTCCCAACTTTGTATTGCTTCAATCTTCACGGATCCACGGATACTCCATGTTTTGACACTGATCGTGCCCAAGAAATGCTACTTCCTCGCCGAACTCGCATTTCTTCAATTTGGCATATAGTTGGTTTTCACGAAGCCTTTGGAGTACCAAATTCAAATGGTGCTCATGATCTTCACGACTTTTGGAATATATAAGGATGTCATCAATAAAGACAACAACGAATCGATCCAAATATTCCTTGAATACTTGGGTTCATCATATCCATGAAAGCCATAGAGCATTAGTCGATTTGAAAGACATGACTAAGAATTCATAATGCCCGCATCGAAGTTCTAAAGGTAGTCTTTGGAATATCCTCGCCTCTAATCTTCACCGATGATATCCGAGCGAAGATCGATTTTTGAAAAGAATTGTGCCCTTGCAAATCGGGTCAAACAAGTCATCAATACGAGGTAGAGGATACCTATTCTTGATGGTGACATGGTTCAATTCCCGATAGTCAATACAAAGTCGCATACTCCGCCTTTCTTCTTTACAAATAAAGCAGGAGCACCCCAAGGAGATGTACTTGGGATTTATGAAACCGATGTCCAACAATTCCTGTAGTTGGACCTTTAACTCCTGAAGTTCAATAGGAGACATTCGATATGGGGTTTTAGAAATGGGCTTTGTACCAGTGTTCAAGATCAATAAAGAATTCAACTTCACGCCTCGGGGTAGGCGGGAAGTTCTTCTGAAATACGTCGAAAGTCAATAACAATGAGAATATTTTTCAAATTTGACGTGTCTTTATTCAAATCCATAACATGGGCTAAGAAAGCTTGACATCCGCTTTTCAATAAACGAATAGCTTTATGATTAGATATGATGATGATTGATTTTAATGGTTTAGTTGCTTGAATTGCATAACAAAGTTGGTTAGGAATATGAAAACTAACAACCTTACGAAAATAATCAATTTTGGCATGATGAGTAGTTAACCAATCAATCCCTAAAATCACATCAAAAGCAAGTATCTTTAAAGAGATAAGGTCAATGGTAAAAGTGATGGTGCCAACTTGAATCAAACAAGATTTATAAACAAATGGATGTGATGAAAGTTTCTCCCAACTGAGTTTTCCACAGATAGGTCAAAGTCTAATTTCTCCTGAGTCAAGTTTAAACGTTGAGCACATGCAGAGAGAGATAAATGAATGGGTAACACCGGTATCAAGTAAGGTATAAACTTCGCAAGAATTTATAAATAGCTTACCCGTGATCACCTCGTTTGGGTTCTCGCATTATGACCAAATCACAACAAACGCTCTTCCGGAATCGTTGACTTTGACTTTTACGGGACGATCTTTTGAGTCACCGTCCCACTGAACTAGGTTTCGCCATCATTGTATGATCTTGAGCGATATGTCCTTCCTTTCCACAATTATAGCATACCTTGAACTGTTGTGGGCGCTTTGACCGATATGTCCCTCTTTTCCGCATTTGTAACATATGACCGGTGGGTCGTTTCTCCTCCCTTAGAACCCGATTCTTTGCTTAGTGACTATCGTCTTCACATGGTCATTGTTAAATCTCCTCTTTTAAAATCTCCTCGACTCGCTTCTTCTATTTTCATGGCTATGATTACCACCACTCGAGTGGTTACCATTTTTGTCCGTCTGCTTTCTTTCTCCGTTTGGTTATCATTATTCTGCTGATCGCTATCTTTGATGCGATCCTCGGTTGTGGTCCCTCGGTTGACCGTACTTTCGTTATCTCGCTTAGGTTTGTAATATTCATGAGAATGTTTGATCAAATTGCATAAAAAAATTAGCGTGCGAGCGTGTAAAATCGAGAGTTTAAAAATTTTACAAACCATATACGGGATCACCCTTTATGCACAATTATTAATTAAGCGAAAAGATAAAGAATAAAATCATACCCTTGAAGATCGAGCTTCCTCGGTACAAGTTCACCTCCAAATCCTTTTCGCGTTCAATCTTGAATCCACCGGGTTTGGTTCCTTCCTTTGATCGGCGTTAGCCACCCAATGTGTTTGGCCTCTGAGGTGATCCACCAGGAAGAAAAAATTCAAGAAGATGGGTATTTGGCTCAACCCTAGTTTTCTATCTCTATAGAAAGGGTGTACTCTCCCAACAATTGGAATTATGTCGTATGTTGTTAAAGTCAACCACCCACACCCACCCATAATAAGACTCCTCTTATTTATAGATGTGGGCAACCCACCTTAACAATTAAGGAATTGGGTTTTATTTAATTAATTAAATTCTTTTAATTAATTAAGCTCCCTAATCTTATTAGGGATAATTAATTAAACTCTTTTAATTAATTTAACCTCCTAATCTTATTAGGAATAAATGAGAGTACTTATATTAAATTAATTCCTAAACTCTTTTAGAAATTAAAATAATAATAATTGTAATAATATTAATAAGACTCCTCTTATTAATTTATATTTAATATTTCTAAAATATTAAATAATAAATATTAAGCTATTTAATTTATTCTATCACCATAGATTAAATTAAATATACATAACTATATTATTACGATTATGCCATTAACTTCTTAAATAATTATTCTTCCTTTTATGGTGTGACCCTTTAGGTTCTCCATATTAAGCCGGTTGTGAATAAATCAATTAGAACAATTCTAATCTTATTTAAATAAATAAATTAAATAATTAATTTATTTAAATAAATAATATTTATTCTATAGGGATAAGCCTCCACTAGCGATCAACGACTTTCCGGATAATATAGATTTCAACATTAATCATTAAAGAACCTTTGAGTAAATAGTTACCGTCAATTCAATCCTTCCACCATACTGATGTCCCGATTAAATATAAGACATGGAATTCTTTGTCAAGTCTTATTTTATTTAATTATATGTATTTCGATTCTTAAATGCACTGACTCCAAATAATGCAAATTAGAAACTCCTTTCTAATTTCATTACGCTTAACCCGAGGACTCTTTGGGTTGTCATTTATCGAATCACATAGGACATTTCTCTTCTTTTATTAGAAGTGGTAGATTCTTTATTGATCATACATTATCTCCATGTACAACTTATTATACCCAAGCATACCCTTTGATATACCTAAGGGTCTTAAGGAATAAGTCAAAGTATAACTCATCATACACAAGATACTATGATGATCTCAAGTCCAAGGATCACTTGTACTACTATCACTACTGAGAATTCCTATTGACGAGGCAAATAAAACTCCATTAGGTATTCCTTAGCGAGCCACGTTCGATGAACTTATTCTCTAATAAGCACCTACATACTTGCTTTAGTGTCTCCACACAAATGATCATGAGATCAATCATCCTCATCGATGAGCAAACAGCGTATGTACCAATCTATCCGGATTCACTAATCCCCAATTTAGTAATCCATGATTGGGAACTATTTTAGTTTTAAGCTTTCTAAAATTTAGATCTCATTAGAATGATCATCATCATCATTATTCTAAAAGCATTGCTTAAAACTATGGGTTTATCACATATTATAAAAAAACATCATGTAGATAATTAAAAGCCTTTAATAAATTAATACTTTTTATTAATAAATGAATAAGATTGTTACAAAGTATATGCTTTATCATCAAACATGATTGGCTTGTGTGCATACTACTTTCAATCTCCCACTTGCACTAAAGCCCGATCGTCATGGTATCTTATACTCTTCTTCTCTAAAGTGGCGATTATCCTGCTTGTTGGATAAGCTTTAGTTAATGGATATGTAATGTTGTTCTTGAGAGTCCACTATCTCTATAGTGATTTCCCATCTTTCAATGATTCTAATAATCAAATGAAAGTGCCACAACACATGTTTAGATCCAAGATGAGACTTAGGAACTATTCCTAGTTACGTAATGAACTTTTAATCCAAACAATCAACTTGCGACTTCATTTATAGCTATATACTTTGTCTTTATCACTAAACCGGCAACTCTTTCTTTGTTTGGAACCTTTCAATTCAACTGCACCTTTGTTCAAGATAACCTTTTTACTTAAAGTGGATTTTATACGTCGTCTTGGTGCATACGAAAAACTTGAGTGCATTAAGCCCTCTAGTTTTAATTTAGACCCACCATGAATATGATCACATCCTTAGTGCTTGGGTTAAGCACTTTAAGATGTTTTCAACGACTCATACGTGAACTTCTCCAATATATGGTGATCGACATCGGTCTCGTATATTTCATTGCATACATGATTTACTCATCATGCGATCTCTCTTTTTGGAGTCTGTGGGGACTATTAAGAGATACACTCCATAGCTCATCGACATGAGACATCTCTTGGAGTTTGCCATGCTAAACGACTTTAGCATCAAATGAATATCGTTCCTTGGGTTAAGTCGAGCATCCTCTTAAATCTATCTATATAGATTTATATCCCCAATTATGATACTCTTCCCAAATCATTCATGGAGGAATGTTTAGACAACTTTATCTTTCTTGATTGTAGCATTGGTATGTCATTCCTTATCCGTAGTATATCAACATATAATACTAGGAATGTCACGGCGCTCCCCCCCTTTTGTACCTTTTGTACACACTAGAACTCTTTTTGACCTCATCAAAGAATGTAACTCTTGAAAACTTGGATCATCATCTTCTATGATGTCATCACCTCATCATCATCATCATCATCATGATGAATCCATACCTCCTAGGTATCTTTGGTACTATTCGAGTTCTGATTGGTTTGTGGTACAATAGATCTATCTACTGAGTTCCTCTTATTTGACTTATAGTGTTTTGTGGTTCTTGAACTCTTCAAGATCTATTATCCTCCACTAGCCCTTTCAATGATAAACACCTTTATCTTAGAAGCGTGTTTTATAACAAACACCTTTTGCTAAGTAGGATTATAGAACATATACCTAAACTTACTTTAGGATGTCCCACAAATCATACTTGTCAAATCTTGTCCCAAGCTTATCCTTTGAAACCTTTTTCACATAAGTTGGACAACCCTTATCTTAACATACTTAAGATTAGGAATCCTCCTATCCATAACTTTTATGGAGTCTTGGGGTAGGATTTTGAGGTTACCATTTTCGTAGATATGTCGACCATTTCTAGGACATTATCCTGAAGGATCTTTGGAATGTCGGTAAAATCATTATGGACCGCACCATGTCCAACAAGGTGCGATTTTTCCTTTCGGATACATCAATCAATTATTAAATCGGGGGCGTCCATTATGAAAAACCATTTGAGATGATCTAGAAACTTATTGCACAAGTATTTATTCCTTGATCTAATCAAAGAATCTTAATACTTTGCCAATTTGTTTCACTTACGAATTCTTTGAACCTTTCAAATAATTCACACTTGTATTCAACAAATACACACATTCAACTCTTTGAATGATCATCTCCTTTTCTTATACTAATTTGTTCAATATGCAAAATTATTTTCATGTAAATCAGTATACAAAATTTATTAAGTAATATTCGAGTTCTATACAAAACATTATTATTATAAATAGAACAACAATTGTTCTTAATTATAATACCAAAATTTCATTGTCCAACAATAAAATGGAAATAATATTTCTAACAAGAACTGGAATACAATAACAACTTATTGACTTAATAGATTTGCCGTAGGCATTGCTAAACTATAAGTTTCTATGGCTAATGTTGAACCTTTGCTTCATTTCCCACACATAGGATTACTTATATTTGTTTAACTTTCTACTTACCTTGGTCCTTTTCATAAATCTATATTTATGATAACCAAAGTCGGTATCCAATACCCAAGTAGAACCTTGACTTAAAGAAAAATTTATTTCAATCATGAACAAAAAAGCGTATTATAGCAAAAACTTCACTAAGCTTCTTTGGTTAGCCTCTGCGAAGATGCTTCTCATGATTTCTTTCCGATGTCGGGCTTATTGCGGTGGAAGCAAACTCCTTTGCTATCCATGTCGATTTTGTTCTTATTATCCTTTGTTTATGCCTTTCTATTTACCTTCTTTGAATCGTTCTTCTTTTGAGAAGATCCTTTGGCCCCTACCGGTAAGACTTGATCTTTCTTGGTTGGAAAGTGACTCTCAACATTTTTCAACATGTTAAGCAAATCGGTGAAAGTGATATCTAGCTTGTTCATATGAAAAATTCACAACAATTGTGAAAGAATTCCGGGAGTGAGTGCAAGATCAAATCTTGGCTCAACTCTCCATCCATGACAAAACAGTTGTCTAATTGATCAATCAAATTGATTATGTTAAGAACTTTTTATGCATCTTTATAGTGCCATTGGCCATTCTAGATCGGAAGAGCTCCTTAGATGTCGATATCTATCGGTCCTACTTTCTCTCACCATCAACTACTTGATGTGCGGGAATATAGTAGAGAGCATCCATAGTTTCATCTTGTGTTTGAAGCTTCGTTACTCGTGGATCTGAGCATGATGCGTTGAGCCAACTATGCATCATCTTGCCACTTTCTAAAAGTAGCAATCTCTTCCTCGGAGGCATTATGCGCAACCATTGCGAGGATAGGCGTATTAAGGACATAAGATAGCTTTTCATTATGAGAACTATTCTCAAATTCCTTAACCAATCCGTTTAATTGATTAGGTTAATTTAGCATCTAATATGCTTCGCGATGATAGTAATTTTAGACATTGTAAAATTACATAAATGAATTTGTAATTAACAACATTTTAACATACATTCTTTTATTAATTACCAAAATAATTTAGGTCTTGTTTTTTGAATTGGTATCTCCCACTATTTTCTTCAAACTATATTACCCTCACTTATATAGTTAAAAAAAATCTAATTAAAGATTTGCTAGTGAGAATAAGGATCCCATTTCAAATGTATATAGCCTTGTGGTGACACAACAAACTATATATAAATAAATAGGTAGACAACTTTTGTCGATTACATCAACTATCTGACTCCTTGTATTTTGCCTCTTAGATTATTTTGATCAGTGGTGGCACATCCAGAATCAAAATTATCCAAGTTAAGTCAAACTACTAGCACTCCATATATTCAAAAAAGAAAATATATCATCCTTGTGGTGACCTGACAAAACAATATTGTTCAATTTTCTTTATAAGCATCAAATGTGATAAATTAACATCTTAAATACTTAATACTTGCCTTGTGGTGACACAACAAACTCATATTAAATATTTAATACTCTATTAATTTTATCATGCTAGAAAGCGACGTTCGATATTCCAAATATCTTTGAGCGCTTAGGACTTAATATAAAAATTGAGGGGTTTTATTATTAATTTGTCTCATCTTGTTTAAGCGTATTACACATATATATATAAAAATCGCGTCGTATTAATGAACATCTGAAGCATGTTTATAATATATATATATATATATAGTATAAGCATGCACATATAGAATACTATATATTCTACGGATTGATTATGGACTTTTATTCTAGTTTGGTTCACTAGAGCCACCAAGTGAACCAAAAGGTCAAACCCTAGGGTGCGAGAAATAATATTTAAATATAACTATTACATTTAAACTTGGGGCTCCATTACAAGCGGGTCTTCAAGCGCTCCTTGCTCCTTGATCTCCAATTTTTCAAAATTAATTCTAACTATTCCTATTACAAAACTATTTAAAATAAATAGAAACCTTGATCGTGATCGAGGGAAATGCATAGGAGGAGATAGAATTTACATTAAGAAAAAATTAGAGAAGGCAGTCTGTGAGACCCCATTTAATAAAACCCATACATTCATGCATCCAACTAAAATAAAATCCAATCGCATTGGTTGATAGTCCATAATCAATCCCATTTATTATCATACACATCACCATATGCATCGATAAATAACATTCATCTCATGAATAATAAACATTTAATATATATATTGATATCATTTAATGGGCAAATTTAGTTAGTATAAAATCTATTTTTGAATCAAAATAAACTCCTTTATTTTAATCCAAATTTAAATCAAAATAAAACTATTTTATTTTAATTTATCCAATTTTGAATAAAATAAACTATTTTATTTTAATCAAAATCTTTAATCAAAATAAACTCCTTTATTTTAATTAATTATGGAATCGATTCCATGTAATAAAAAAAAATCTTTAATTAAAATAAACTCTTTTATTTTAATTAATTATGAAATCGATTCCATGTAAAAAAATATTTATTAAAGGAAACACGGATTATCTTTCCTATTCACAAATAAACTCCTTTATTTTGAATAATATGAAATCTTATTTCATATCTAAATAAACTCCTTTATTTAAGGAAATATGGATTCTCTTTCCTATTCACAAATAAACTCTTTTATTTTGAATAATATGAAATCTTATTTCATATCTAAATAAACTCCTTTATTTAAGGAAAGATATGAAATCTTATTTCATTATCTCAAAATAAACTCCTTTATTTAGGAAAAATAAAATCCAATTTCAACTCCAATTAGTTATCATGGAATCCAATTCCAACTCTAATTAGTTAGCATGAAATTCTAATTTTAAAATTAAAATAAACTTTTATTTTTAATATTAAAATAAACCTTTTATTTTAAATTAAAATAAACTTTTATTTTAATTATAAAATTATTAAAATATATATATATATATATATATATATATATATATATATATATATATATATATATATATATATATATATATATATATATATATATATATATATATATATATATATATATATATATATATTTATATATTTATTTATATATATATTGATATATATATATATATATATATATATATGATTTCCTTTATATATATATTTCCTATTTCATAATATATATTTATTGTATGCTTAGAAACCGAAAATTTGTATACTTGAAAAATCGTGCCTCTTGATTTCCTTGCCATTAAAAAAAAAAAAAATAATCTACGTAATATTAAAAAAAAAATAAGTTTAGGTGCCTTTTATGACTTTTTTATTTAATTATACTTGATATATATATATATATATATATATAATATATATATATATATATATATATATATATATATATATATCACGTTAATCCTTGAAAAAAATTCTCATTTTTTTTTTTTTTTTTTTTTTTTTTTTTTTTTTTTTTAAATTTTATACAATAAAATTATGCCCAATTAAATTGTTCTAAACACATATCAATATACATATCAAATTAAAACAATTAATAATTAGCATAAAGGTTTGGCTCTGATGCCCTTTATTAGGTTTGTAATATTCATACTTGCCATGATCAAATTGCAAAATTAAGTGCGAGCGTGTAAAAATCGAGTTTAAAAAATTTACAAACCATATACGGATCACCCTTTATGCATAATTATTAATTAAGCGAAAAGATAAAGAATAAAATCATACCCTTGAAGATCGAGCTTCCTCGGTACAAGTTCACCTCCAAATCCTTTTCGCGTTCGATCTTGAATCCACAGGGTTTGGTTCCTTCCTTTGATCAACGTTAGCCACCCATGTGTTTGGCCTCTGGGTGATCCACGAGGAAGAATAAAATTCAAAGAAGATGGGTGGTTGGCTAAACCTAGTTTTCTATCTCTATAGAAAAGTGTACTCTCTCCAACAATTGGAATTATGTAAGTATGTTGTTAAAAATCAACAACCCATACCCACCCATAATAAGACTCCTCTTATTTATAGATGTGGGCAACCCACCTTAACAATTAAGGAATTGGGTTTTATTTAATTAATTAAATTCTTTTAATTAATTAAGCTCCCTAATCTTATTAGGGATAATTAATTAAACTCTTTAATTAATTTTCCTTCCTAATCTTATTAGGAATAAATGAAGTACTTATATTAAATTAATTCCTAAACTCTTTTAGAAATTAAAATAATAATAATTGTAATAATATTAATAAGACTCCTCTTATTAATTTATATTTAATATTTCTAAAATATTAAATAATAAATATTAAGCTATTTAATTTATTCTATCACCATAGATTAAATTAAATATACATAACTATATTATTACGATTATGCCATTAACTTCTTAAATAATTATTCTTCCTTTTATGGTGTGACCCTTTAGGTTCTCCATATTAAACCGGTTGTGAATAAATCAATTAGAACAATTCTAATCTTATTTAAATAAATAAATTAAATAATTAATTTATTTAAATAAATAATATTTATTCTGATAGGGATAAGCCTCCTAGCGATCAACGACTTTCCGGATAATATAGATTTCAACATTAATCATTAAAGAACCTTTGAGTAAATAGTTCTGTCTGCAATTCAATCCTTCCACCATCTGATGTCCCAATTAAATATAAGACATTGGAATTCTTTGTCGAGTCTTATTTTATTTAATTATATGTATTTCGATCCTTAAATGCACAACTCGAATAATGCAAATTAGAAACTCCTTTCTAATTTCATTACGCCTTAACCAAGAGGACTCTTTGGGTTGTCATTTATCGAATCACATAGGACATTTCTCTTCTTTTTATTAAAGTGGTAGATTCTTTATTGATCATACATTATCTCCATATACAACTTATTATACCCAAGCATACCCTTTGATATACCTAAGGGTCTTAAGGAATAAGTCAAAGTATAACTCATCATACACAAGATACTATGATGATCTCAAGTCAAGGATCACTTGTACTACTATCACTCTGAAATTCTATTGACGAGCAAATAAAACTCCATTAGGTATTCCTTAGCGAGCCACGTTCGATGAACTTATTCTCTAATAAGCACCTACATACTTGCTTTAGTGTCTCCACACAAATGATCATGAGATCAATCATCCTCATCGATGAGCAAACAGCGTATGTACCCGATCTATCCGGATTCACTAATCCCCAATTTAGTAATCCAATGATTGGGAACTATTTTAGTTTTAAGCTTTCTAAAATTTAGATCTCATTAGAATGATCATCATCATTATTCTAAAAGCATTGCTTAAAACTATGGGTTTATCACATATTATAAAACAACATCATGTAGATAATTAAAAGCCTTTAATAAATTAATACTTTTTATTAATAAATGAATAAGATTGTTACAAAGTATATGCTTTATCATCAAACATGATTGGCTTGTGTGCATACTACTACTTCCCGCCAGAGATCATATCCTAAGCTCGATACCAACCGTGACGCCCCAAAATAGGTATACATCACCTATTACGAGTTGTCAATACATGATACGTAAACAACTACAACTTTATTATTACAACAAGAAAAGCTGTGAATTTGAATACAAATATTATCTTCTAGACAATATCTATACTCAAATAAATCCTCATCACATTTATTGATACATTATTTTACAAAAATGGTGAGGACTACTAAACAATTCTTTCTAAAACCTTCATTCCATATCCCGGCTTCGTACTACTTATATTCTCACCTCCACGAGAAGAAAAATGGAACAAAAAGGAAAAGGGTGAGCTCAACTAGCCCAATAAGAATATTATGACTAAGATAATATACAACAAATTATCGTTAGTCTTCAACGAGGAAAAATCTAATAGAATACAATAGACAACAAATTTTAAATCAATATTATGGTGAAATAATAATTCATTAGAAGAGTTAAGTAGATAATGCAAACTACTATCTTCTATGTATGAATTTAAAAGTTCATCGTCTATCTTTTATCCTGTAACATCAATCAATATACATCTTGGAATCAAATATTCATCTTTTGCACTGGGCCAAAGATATTCATCATTAGTCATGTTCATCTAAACACTGTTCATCTTTGCACTACTACCAAAGATATTCTTGAAAAATCATTCATCTTTTTTGACTACTGGGCCAAAGATATTCAATAATATCATCATTTAAGGCCGAGGATGATGAAAAATATTTTTAAAGAAACGAATCCAAAGGAAATAAAATGACAAGGATTAAGGATTAAGGATTAAGTACTTTATTTTATTCATGTCCAAAAATACCTCAAAAATAATCATAGTGGTGTAAAATTCAAGAATGATCAAAACATGGATACAATCAAAGCTAGTATCCGAATAGATATTTTGGACAAAAGAAGAAATTTCATTTTTTCTATGAATAGTGCCGATATCGTGAATAGTGCAGATATCGTGAATAATAACTCAACACCAAAAGATAGAAATTTCCCAAAAAAACATCTTCACTTCATGAATAGTACTTTGTGAATAGTAACTTCGTGAATAGTAACTCGTGAATAGTAACTCGTGAATAGTAACTCATGAATAGTAACTCATGAATAGTAACCCCGACATGAAAAAGTTTCAAATTTGATAAAAAGTTCCAACCAATATTTCAGCATAATGATATTGAAGAAATAATATCATTTGAGAAGAAATTAACATCCTTACCTCGAAAGATTAGTACTTCTAATTTGGAATACAAGATATAGTCTTTGAAGGAACTTGCAACGCCTAACAATACTCAAAGTATACTCAAAATACTCACAAAAATACGCTCGATAATATAGAGAGAAAACTTAAGTTTACGGTGTGATTTTCAATTCTAACCTAAGCACCTATTTATAGGAAAATGCTTAGAACACCAAAGCGAAAAAATTAATATAATATTAATATATATATATTAAGATTTCTATGCCCACCTTCCTAGATCTGATCTCAGCTCATTATGCACATGATGTAGCCCACAAAACAAACAAAAACGTTTTTATTATTTAAAATATTTTAAACTTCCAAAAATCAATTATTTGAACTTGAACTTCAATAATTCATAATAAATAGCCCTTCTATCGGAAAATTTGAATCTCATGTGTTTTTATAGGAAATTCAATTCTATACAACTTTACGGAAAGAAAGTTTTCCAAATTCCAAATGTAAATTGGCCGAAATCCACAAACGGGGATTTTACAAAATTTATAATCAAATTTCGATCGATAAATGAGGTCCAATTGACATGTTTAACATGTTTTAAACATTTATTGCAACAAAATACTCTTCCTCCTCAGTATACTCATATATCCCACATTCGTTGTAAAAATATCACCATTATTATATTATTAAAATATAATAATATATTTAAATGAATTATTTTATCGAGAAAAGATAAAATTTCAATTTTCAACAATTGTCACATTAAAATTTTCTCCATCTATATCCACATAAAATCAATATTTTCCTCATCATATGAATCAATAATTAATTATAATATTTACGAGAATCACAATATTGACAACGAGGCGGTTCCTGGAAAGAGGGGCTTTCCAATAAGAATTTCTTCTTCTTGGCGCAATTAGGTGACCAAACCTCTCCTTAGCAGAACTTTCTAGACATTGCCAATAATGTTATCTAATAATATTATTCAGATAATATGAATTATTGCTTCGATAATGTAAAATCTTGTGTAATGACAATTATTGAAACAACAATGATATAAAATATCAACGCGAGCAATTATTAACTCAATAAAATCTTTGAGCGATAATTATCGTAACCATTATTGAGTAGTTCTTCTACGTAAGAATCAACAATTGGTGCAATACTGGTGTACTCTTGTGTTTTAACCACCGGTATTTTAACAAGATTAATTAGGTAATAACTACTGTAGATTATTTTTAAACCACTTATATTTATCGTTTTCTTCATCCAATCGCTTTTAGTTATGGGGCCCACATATGGTTTTGCCATCGTAAATCACGAATATTCCCAACGCATCTGAATATTCCACGACCAAACGAATATTCCCAAACAACAATGAATATTTTATAACCACTTGCTTATTTTGAAGTATTTGCATATTTTACCCCTAACTATCCACATTAATCACATCAACCCTTACTATTTCAAAATAATAAATAGAGAAAATTAAATTTCATTAATAATAAGTTAGGGTCTTACATTTTGCATATATTAGGTCTTTGAAATGTATCCATTGAAGACACACGTTGAAGCATTAAATGCATTTGACATTTTTGAGCTTTGATGGAGACTTTTCGCACGTCTTCTGATTTGCAATTTGTCCCACTGACACAGCAGACTGCTATCTCACCTAACACCTAAAAAGGTGTTTTCTCATGACCCATAGTACTTTTCTTAGCTTCTTCAATACGTTTCTTTGTTGTATACTAAGGATGACTGTCGTGCCATTGGGACTGCCGAGTGCTTCTGAAAGTAGTATGCACACAAGCCAATCATGTTTGATGATAAAGCATATACTTTGTAACAATCTTATTCATTTATTAATAAAAAGTATTAATTTATTAAAGGCTTTTAATTATCTACATGATGCTGTTTTATAATATGTGATAAACCCATAGTTTTAAGCTCCTTAATCTTATTAGGGATAATTAATTAAACTCATTTAACTAATTTTCCTTCCTAATCCAATTAGGAATAAATGAGAGTACTTATATTAAATTAATTCCTAAACCCTTTTAGAAATTAAAATAATAATAATTGTAATAATATTAATAAGACTCCTCTTATTAATTTATATTTAATATTTCTAAAATATTAAATAATAAATATTAAGCTATTTAATTTATTCTATCACCATAGATTAAATTAAATATACTTAACATATTATTACGATTATGCCACTAACTTCTTAAATAATTATTCTTCCTTTTATGGTGTGACCCTTTAGGTTCTCCATATTAAACCGGTTGTGAATAAATCAATTAGAACAATTCTAATCTTATTTAAATAAATAAATTAAACAATTAATTTATTTAAATAATATTTATTCTGATAGGGATAAGCCTCCCCTCAGCGATCAACGACTTTCCGGATAATATAGATTTCAACATTAATCATTAAAGAACCTTTGAGTAAATAGTTACTGCATGCAATTCAATCCTTCCACCATACAACGATGTCCCAATTAAATATAAGGCATGGAATTCTTCACAAGTCTTATTTTATTTAATTATATGTATTTCGATCCTTAAATGCACAACTCCAAATAATGCAAATTAGAAACTCCTTTCTAATTTCATTCTCGCCTTAACCAAGGACTACTTGGGTTGTCATTTATCGAATCACATAGGACATTTCTCTTCTTTTATTAGAAGTGGTAGATTCTTTATTGATCATACATTATCTCCATGGACAACTTATTATACCCAAGCATACCCTTTGATATACCCTAAGGGTCTTAAGGAATAAGTCAAAGTATAACTCATCATACACAAGATACTATGATGATCTCAAGTCCAAGGATTACTTGTACTACTATCACTACAGGAATTCCTATTGACAGGCAAATAAAACTCCATTAGGTATTCCTTAGCGAGCCACGTTCAGTGTACTTATTCTCTAATAAGCACCTACATACTTGCTTTAGTGTCTCCACACAAATGATCATGAGATCAATCATCCTCATCTAATAAGCAAGCAACGTATGTACCAATCTATCCGGATTTACTAATCCCCAATTTAGTAATCCAATGATTGGTAACTATTTTAGTTTTAAGCTTTCTAAGAATTTAGATCTCATTAGAATGATCATCATCATTATTCTAAAAGCATTGCTTAAAATTATGGGTTTATCACATATTATAAAACAACATCATGTAGATAATTAAAAGCCTTTAATAAATTAATACTTTTTATTAATAAATGAATAAGATTGTTACAAAGTATATGCTTTATCATCAAACATGATTGGCTTGTGTGCATACTACTTTCATGGAAACCATCTGAGGAAATTCAGACACCGCAGAATAATTTACAAGCTGCTTACAGCTGAAAATGTCCATCACGGGAACTGAATCTAGATCCAATTGGATAAATCTATGATCACATTATTCCTAGGCGCACAGAATACTACAATTTATATAAAAGCAGTAAGCAGGTATATATATATAAGTTGTAAATATATATATATATATATACAGACAGGATCACCAACCACGAATCACCTCCATGGGGGATCAGAAATGTAAATAAAACCGTAAGAGCGATCAACTTCCACGAATAAAACTCCTGGCAGGACGAAAAAAATATATATATATATATATGTATATATATAAATATATATATATATATATATAAAAGCAATAAACGCAAAATCCGGATGTAAAATCCGTATATATATATATATATATATATATATATATATATATATATATAGTAAATGCACCAGACCAAAATCTAGGCTCATCTAACAAAGTTTAACACACAGTTAATATATATAAATTTAAATATATATATATATATATATATATATATATTAAAGCAATAAACGCTCGCATCAAGTTCAGGCTCATCGAACAAAGTTAGACACACGATTAATATATATAAATGTAAATATATATATATATATATATATATATTATTAAAGCAACAAACGCTCAGGCATCAAATCTAGGCTCATTGAACAAAGTTTGACACATAGTTAATATATATAAATGGAAATATATATATATATATATATATATATATATATATATATATATATAAAGCAATAAACGCTCCAGGCATCAAAGTCAGGCTCAATCGAGGCATAACTCGATAATGTTAGTCAATATATATATATAAATATATATATATATATATAATATATATACGATGAAATGAAACCACTGACTGATGAAGTCCCAGCAAAAGCAAGCAACACGACTCTCAACGTGTAGAAGGGTGTGTGCAAAGATGAAGAAAAGACTCTAAAGTGTGTGAGAAGGCTTACAAATGACTACTAAAAAAGGCTTCTATATCTTTAGAGTGGGTAAACACTTTATTTGTGTGTACAAAAGAGGCTATATATGAGCTCACAGTGTTTTTAAAGTGGGAAAATACATTTGTGTTGGCGAGTCAGAGAGCAAATTGTGCAGGGTTTCCCCATCTTTTTCTCTTAGAAAATAAGCACCCCAAGCCCTCTATTTATAGGCATATGAGCCGCAGGTGTACCAGAGGCAACCCGGGTTAGCCCGAGTTTGTCGGGTCGGGTCGTCTCGAAGTACTTGCACTCATGCACTGTAATCTCCACTCGTATTTTCAGAAGTGCTATCCGGGCATCCGTTTGAGGTATACAGGACCTATTTCGGACCACCGTTGTCGAGAGTTGTACGATGGCATGGGATTAGAGCTTGTGCGAAGTCATTGAAGATGGGACGATGCCCTCCGGTCTTCAAGCTTCAACTTTCATCCGTTACCCCGCACAATAGTCACTCGGGATTGGTTAGCCTTGTGGGACATCGTTGCGTAGAGACGTGACATGGCATCGTGTTTGACAAGATGACGATGTTTCCCCTCACCGGTGTTATCGCCGGATTGGGCTGATAAAGCAGACGTTGCTCAGGCTTCAATGAGATTGGACTGCTGCAATTTGTGGAAGGTCCTCATTGTCATCTTTTGAGGTGTGCCTGTCTTCCCGATGTTATTGCCGGGTTGGTACAGTGTATCTCGTTGTGAGTGCCGAGATTGAAGCTGATCGCATTTGAAACAAGCATTTCCGGGGTTATCGCTGAAACTGCATTCCTTGGGGTTATCACCAAGGTTGGTGGCTATTCCCATGGTTGGGACTGAGACTGGATACCTCAGGGTTGTCTCCGAGATTAATCAGTCTTCTCCGGTGTGTGTTCCGGTATTGTATCTGCAGGTCTCGGGGTTATCTCCGAGGTTGGAATTGGTTACTCCTAGATTGCGATCCAGGGTTGATGCTGAACTTCCGGTAGTATCCGGTGTGGATTTGGATTGTCTTTCAGGGTTCCCTCTTAAAAGACGAATCTGTCCTCCTGCAATGTCAGTAACAGTAGTACAGAAAATTTTGAGTGTCTACAGATGCCCCTCTTACTCATGCATGGCGATGCATGGGTAGGATAAAGAATCCTAGACACTTGAAACGTAACAAGATAAACATGGTACTATGGATAGCAACATGATGCAAATGTATGATGCATGTGTACGGGGTCGTAGACCAATATGCCGGGGATGATTGCTGGATCCCTGTTGCTTCAACTGGGGATGGGCAATGATGACCGTACCTAGTGTGTAATCCGAATCTATTATATGTAAGAGATCTGTGGGGATAAAGCTTGATCTGTTTGAGGATGTGTATAAAATATTCCATCATATATCCTCTTTGATAATGTTGACCTCTCTGGTTAGTATCGCTTAATATGTCGCGATTACATTGGATTCTTCGCCAACAACAAATCTTTGTCGAGGATGCGACCTTCGTTGACGATGTGAATCAATGGTCAAAAACGACTGGGGGATATCGTTGTCAAGGTCGCTTGTCCTTCATGATGTGTGAATCAACGGCTGAGATTCTATAGATTGTCAAGGTTGCTTGACCTTTGCTGTCGTGTGAATCAACGGCTGAGCTTCTGTAGATTGTCAAGGTTGCTTGACCTTCAGTGTCGTGTATATCAACGGAGCTTTATACATGACCCCGTGGGGGATCCGGCTGGGGATATGAAAGCGATTGGGTATGAAAACCTCGAATAGCTCTGTAGCTCTGATAGGTTTAAACGCTATCGGCTGAAATAACGTCAAGGTTGCTTAACCTTCATTGATATGTGTGTCAACGGCTGAGCATGCGTTGCTACTCCCATCGGAGATATACGTTGTAACCCCTGTCGGGGATCTACTGGGGACGCATGAGTACGTACGCAACTATCGAACGGTTCTCAATGCTTCGATGGGTTTACTTGCCATCGGCTAAAATAACGTCAAGGCATCTTCACCTTCGTTGATAGAAATGTCAACAGATGAACGTGTTGTAACCCCCACCGGGGATCTACGTTGTAACCCCCATCGGGGACCTACGTTGTAACCCCCGTCGGGGACTCATTTAGGGTAACGACCCGGAGTTAGCGGCATCGGACCTGTACGAGGTATTTTCGGATGTGATTTGCGACAAATGAGATCATTGGCAAGGGTATACCTCGTGTTCAGGTGACTACCAATGAGTGCTGTACAAATTCAAAGTCTCATCTGAGAAAACCAAGATTGTATGCAGTTTTGCTCAATCGCGTGGCATTTTTATCCTCGATTTGACCTTTCTAGTCCGTAAGAGCTCCGTTTCAACTCGAACTAGACCGAGCTGGAGGGGTGGGACCCACATAGATGAGCCGCAGGTGCACCTATTGCAGCCACAGGTGAGCCTGCAGCCAGGCGTGGATCATAAATCCTGCAGCCAGCCTTCGCAAGTTCATTTCCAACTCACTTCGCCTAAAGAAAACCGCGAGCCATCTTCAGATCTGCTGAGTTCGGGCTACTTTCTGCAAATTCTATCACCGTACAAGTGTTCTACACTATCCTGGTAACGTATGTATGTATTTTTTCCAATTTCTGTCCGTTGGATTGTGAGTTATCGCACGAAATTCATCTAAACACATAGTAGTGATTATGTATACACAAATGACTTGATAAAAAATATTCAACATAGTAAATGTTAGTATTAAACCATGCTGAACATAATGATGTGAAAAAATTTGACTTTTGAGACAGTCAAATTGGCACCTTTTTCTGCTATTTTTTATCCTATTTGAGGTCCAATGAGCAAAAGGTGGAAAGGCAAAGTACTCCTAGTATTGAGGTTGGCCTTATGCATGATGATTTTAATTTTTAATGCATATATTATGTATATGACTTTGGGGTAGGTGTGCTACTGAATGGCCACCTAGACACGCCTATGTGCATGTGGATAGTAATATTTTCAAAGGGGACTATGGCAAAAATTTTCCAAATGTAGGCATTGGGTAGTCATGCATTTTAACTCTATTGTATGTTAAAGTAAATGCATGCATGCATATAGTCATAAATGCATTTAAAAAAGCTCCAGGTAAGGAAATACCACACCCTTTCTGAGGTGATTTGGAGACTTGTTGCCTAGATATTATGGATCCGGATCAGTCGAGCAGCTCTTACAGGACCGCTTCTGGCGTACGGAGGAGGGCTTCTAAAGTGCCTCGTCCCCGTTCTATCAGACAGCCTCGTCGGTTGGTGGAGGCCGTGATACGTCCTATCCAGGTAGATGTTCCAGATGTTGAGGACGAGGAGGCGAATATTTCGATTGAGGATCCCGCTCCTGCTGCACATGTCCCTCGCAGGGAGCTTCCGAGCATTCAGGTGGTGAACCCAGAGTTACTGGGTGATTTGGGCAGACATCCATCAATGTATTTGCATGCTAATGAGGTATGGCGTTAGACTTTGATCTTCCTTCTTTACTATTGATGAGGATTAAAGGGTTCTAATGTTGATCTGCATTTTATGCAGGTTCCAGGTTTTACACAGCCTCGAGGGAACTGGCTAGGATTTTACCCATTTCTTTCGGGGCATGCGTCTGCGCTCACAGGGTTTGACCGAGGCTTGGCTAGGATTTTACCCATTTTTGTTGGTGAATATTTCTCTTATCTTTTCCCATTCATAGGTTAAGAGTTTTTACTGATAGCAGATGTTTTGCCATTGTGTTGGCAGTTTTGGGCCTATGAGAGGCTCCCATGTTTGCATCCTGTGAGTATGTTAGGTTTAGATACCTATCCACGAGGACGACGATGGCACCATTCTATTTTGCTTTTCGGAGGTCCCTCAGTGGTGAGGGCTTCGTTCTCTTTGCCGTAGTATACAATCAGAGTTCTTGGACGGTGCCATCATCATGGATTCCTACTACTGGGGAACATTTGACCATCGATTTTGAGGATGGACACCCATTGGAGTCGAGTATTTGATTTCCACCAGGAGAGTTCCTCTCTTCACAGATGGAGGCTGGGAGCTCTATCTAGGCGAGCGTGCTATTAGGAGCACCACATTGGAGATCCGTATACCAATTTTGCCTCCTGCCAGGAGTCATTGGCCCATATCATAGACACCCGTCACTGATATTCCATTGTTGGGAGTTGACAGCTTTGCATTATCAGAGGGTCCATGTACTCAGGAGATATTCCAGCATTATCAGTTCCGTGCCATATAGTTTATGGGGGACATGGTTCCAGAATCTTTGATGATGACGGATTGGGTAACTTGTGTCCGAGCTCCGACTCATATGACCCAGATTGATAGCTTGACCCTAGGTTGGATCGAGCACATATATTTATTCGGCATTTGGGCGAGAGATCCAGCGAGAGAGAGTCATTTGTTCCTTCCACTCGGTCTTTGGCCCCTCGAACGACCCATTTGGTTTCTTGGTGTGAGATCCTCCTCTTTATAGGCTGACATCCTGTTGATAGAGAGATCCGGTGACTTCGGGAGGAGTTACATCAGTGGAGAGGATTGAGGACGTGGACATCGAGACCACGGTCTTCTTCGATGTATATTCTCGTTATATCTTTTGATAGGCCTCTGTTAGATATTGGGTGGTTGTTCCCCATTCTCGCTATATCTTTTGATAGGCCTCTCATTAGTAGTAGTAGAAGCGTCATGCCCCATTCTAATGTATTTGTAGGCTATGTCTGGTGATGTATTAGATGATGATATATTTAGGAATGTATGCACCGTTTTTTCATTCCCTATATCATATTTCCATCCATTATCTGTTATGCATGTATCATGTTATGCATATGTATGTATGTCCAGAGATATTCGGCATTGACCCCTGGATGGTCTTATGACACGACCCGCACAGATGTCTTCTTCGCCAGTTAGCCGTATAGATCATACCCCACCGTCAGTGGTGGTATTGGGTATGCGATCGTGGTACGATAGCATGTCACCACCAGACAGGGTGTCTGTAGATCTGTTGCTACAACATACCATGACCCTATTGGCTTTTCAGGTTCCCGCAGGGTTTGTAGATCGGATACTAGAGCATTGGCTACCAGATAGGCAGGTATTCCGATTTGGCACCCATGAGTTGACTCCTACCTTAGAGGAGTATGCACGATTGACGATGCTGCCCTTAGACAGACCTTGCGTGCACATGGCTTTGGGAGACATGAGTAGACGGTTCATGACTCTCACAGATTGCGGCGCAGAGTAGTGTAGGATGAGCTGACATCTGGCCACATGATATCTCAACATTTTTTGTATGACAGATTTTGCGCAGAGGATAGCTACTCATGACATTCCAGGGATTTCACCGTATCGGAGGATCATTGGCGTTTGGCCAGAGTTGATGTACTGATGCTATGTGTACTGTCACATGTGTACATGTCGCGGTATATGGATGAGATAGATATAGGCGTTATCATGGCCATGAGAGCTCTCAGGGAGGGTCGTACCATTGTGCCTATGATCGTGGCAGAGACCCTGCGGTCAGCATCCTACTGCTGTACTTACCCGTCAGGAGTGTTCACTGGGAGTTCGATCATGTTGTATGTGTGGTTTATGTCACACTTGCGATCGGTTGGTACCCTTAGACGGCATGGGTATTATTTCTCCCATGATGTGGCTATGTCATACTCCTTTCAGCCGTCGGAGTGTATAGATGCTCGATCTGAGTCCGCATTTTGGCAGATATCAGAGATCCATTTAGCATATTTCTGTGCTCGGGGCTTTGCTCACCATACGACTTCATTACTCATGCTCGGGCATGGATTTCCTCCTTTAGGTTGCGGCTTGAAGGCGTGACTACTTATCACCCATTGGTAGTGATGTCGTGATTCGACCCGGTTCGAAATTTTCATCCCTTTGAGGCGATAGGTCGGCGTTGACTTCTCGATACCTCTCGTGAGAGGATCGATCTCGTGTATATGCTTGTTTGGGATCGGTGTGAGCTAGCTATTGCTTTTTTGTCGATCGTCCGGTTATTCTGCAGAGTACTCGCATGGATGGAGACGAAGATTTTATCATTGCAGCGATATTTGCGATGTCGGAGGCGAGTTAGAGACGATGTAGAGCCTACGGAGGACATTGATACCTACATCGAGGAGGAGCCCATTTCTTTGGGTTGCCAACATTTCTTCCGGATTCTCCTAGTACCGATACTTTTGTGATTCAAAGACTCAAAGACAAAGATGATAGAGCGGCGAGTCTTCATCTGATGACCTTTGAGAGAGATCAGATTCGATCTATGATGTCGACTACTCTTAATGTGAGGGACACCACCCTATTAGAGAGAGACGAGGCATTAGATCGCAGAGATGCCGCTTTTGTTGAGCGGGATGAGGCCATATCAGCCAAAGATGCAGTGATAGTTGAGCGGGATAGTGTTATATCTGCCCGGGATATTGCATCACACAGATAATATCTTTATGATGAGGTCCCTTACCACCTGGTATGATCGCGAGATGATGCGCTTATATTGATGAGCATATGGTCATCATGCGCGATGGCTCTGAGATCTGTTGGGTCGTGTGGATATTCTCATCCGAGAGACTACTGACTTTACCTCCTTCATCTGAGAGGGACGCCATGTTGGTCTTGCTAGCTCACATATACCCTAACTTGTAGATGAGCTTGTATTTACCTGCACAGACTAGCTTAGCCATTTTGTCATGTATAGTTTACATTGTATATATCAAACAAACATTATATGATGAGGAAATATATTTTTGGATCACTTCCCTTTTAGACATGCCTTGCTATTTGCTTGATATTTTGTCTGCTGCTTCAGGGCTTGTGATCTTGATGTATCCTGAATCCCTCCTGGGTGGATGGACATTGAGTTGTCTCTGGATAGTTTAGAATGGATCATCGATCTATGTATCCCTACCATCTTTGGTGTCTTGGGACTTATTTCTGAATGGAAATGTGGAGAGGAGTGTGGCTTTCCTCTTTGAGATTGACCGCTTTCCTGAGGATGGTCGCCATGACTTCTATTTAGGAGAAGCTTAGTTAATTCCACCTCTTATGGATTGGTGTTTCTCTTGAAGGTATGACCCATGACTTAGATGGTCGTGAATCTCTATTTGGGAGGAGTCCGGTAATTCCATCCCTTTGATGCGAAGCCAAATGAAATGTAATGTATTGAAAGAGATCCAGATACCAGTTGACAATGGTTTGTGTTTTGGTAGGGGTGAGACCAAACCATGAATGGTACGCCACGTACTCTATTGAAGAGGAGATCAGTCTCTGCGTAGTTCGAACACAGTGTAAGAGGTTCAACGTTGTATATAGGCGACATGGTGTAGGAATGTTTTTGGTTGTTTTTGTTTTGTAAGGGGTAGAAATGTTTTTGTTATTTTTGTTTTATTGCGACTGGGCCATGTGAAATGGTTGCCTACGTACTCCTATTGAAGAGGAGATCAGGTAGACGTAGTTAAGCCCTCGAGGCGAGAAAAAAAGCGTAATCCCATGTGCGGTCGAGTCTGCGGGGGGAGAAAGTTTAATCCTAGGTTGAGGATAAACTATAGGTGAAAAGTTTGATCCCATATATGGGTAGCCAAACTGCAAACGCAAGAGGTTCAATCCGCGGTGGGATGACCTAAGTTGTATGAGTGCAAATGAGAAATCCAGGCTGCTAGCTTAAAGAGTATGTTTCCCTGAGGGGCAAAGTGTAGAAAAGTTGTATGTGGTAAAGGGTTAAAGAACCGGAATGGCTGGTGACCTGATGATTATGCACCACGAGGTGTTTCTTTGGTTACTTGGACATATACCATTTCACGGTGTATGCGAGTTGATGAGTTGTGAAATTCATCGCCGTCCATCTCTTGCAATCTGAGGCGCCTCCTGTCAATACTTCTTTGACAATAAACGGGCCTTCCAGGTTAGGGCGAATTTTCCTTTAGCCTGATCTTGATTGTCAAGGATCTTTTTCAAAACCAAGTCGTGTTGTTTAAACTGCCGTAGCCGGACTTTTTTGTTGTAGGATCTGGCGATCCTTTGTTGATATAATGACCATGGAAGATAGTCGCGGTTTGCCTTTAAATCTATTAGAGACAATTGGTGATACATGTCTTGTACCCATTGGTCTTCATCCATTTGAGCGTCGATCAACACTCGAGAGATTCCATCTCAACTTCTATGGAAGCACCGCTTCCATCCCATAGGTTAAAGCGTGAGGGGTTGCCCCGGTTGAAGTGCGCATTGAGGTTCTATAGGCTAACAAAGTCGAGAAGGCGATAGGTCGGGGCCAATCTTTGTGGTTGGCGGACATCTTTTGCATAATCTTCTTGATGTTTTTTTGTTAGCAGCTTCAACAACAGACCGTTCATCTTGGACGATAGATGACGAGTTAAGATGTTTGATGTGGAATTTCTTGCATAATTCCTCCATCATTTTGTTGTTGAGATTTTTGGCATTGTCTAAACACAATCACCTCTGGTTGTCCATATCGACAAAACAACATTGTTTTACGATGAAAGCAATGATGACTTCTTTAGTGACCACAGGGAAGGAGGCTGCTTCCACCCACTTGGTGAAGTAGTCGATCATGGTGAAGATAAATAGGTGACCATTACTGGCTTTAGGCTCGATGGGCCCGATAACATCCATTCCCCACATTGAGAAGGGCCATGGCGAACTCATATTGTGGAGTTCCCGTGGAGGGGCGTGTATAGCATTCCCATGAATCTGGCATTTATAGCATCTTTTGACGTGGTCGTTGCAATCAGCCTTGAAAGATAGCCAATAATGTCCCGTCCTGAGGACTTTCTTGACAAGGAGGGGGCCACTCATGTGGGGGCCACAGACTCCCCCATGGATTTCATCCATAAGCCTTTGGGCTTGATCTTTGTCTAAACACCTGAGGAGACCTAGTCCTGCATCTCTTTTGTAGAGCGCATCTCCACTCAGGTAGAACTTCATAGCAAGTCGATGGATCCGCCTTTTCTTAGTCGGGCTTGCCTCGGTGGTGTAGATCCATCTCGCGAGATATTCCTTGATATCTTGATACCAAGGAGGTTGGATGGGAGGTAGCTCATCCGATACTTCTCAATGTAATTCCCATAGGTTGGGGCCTTGTTCGAGAAATTGTGGCGCTTGGCAAGTGTTCCTTATCGATATCTGCGAATCGAGGAGGCCAAAGTTGCTAATGCATCCATGAAATCATTCCTATTACGAGGAACATGTAGAAAGGAGATTTCTTGAAACTCAAAAGCCATCTTCAAAACTCTGCCGATGGTAAGGCGACAAATGTAGTTCCTTGGTTTGATAGATTAGGTGGATTGTCGATTACCAACTCACGAATCTCCAGGGCGATTAACCGCGCCTAATGCCCATTGAGCGGGCAAGTTTTAGCCCCATGAGATGCGACCTTCATACTCGGTAGTATTGTTGGTGCCTTGACAAGCGTAATTTGACGACAACGGGATCTCGCTCCCGTACGAGATATTAGAAGCTGCTCCGACTCGAAGACTTCCATATTAACGACTCCATCAAAATACATCTTCCATGATTGGTGCGTATCGTCTTGATGGTGTTCTTTGCACTTTGTCATTACTCCTTCATCGAGGAAATATGTTTCCAGGGTTTGAAATCCCCTGAAAGGTCGCGGCGGCGATTGATCCACGATTCCTTGACCTTTGATGGACTTTTGAGTCACATATACGATGTCAATTGTTGTAGGATCAAGCGCCATCCGGACGATAGACCGATAATTTAACATGGGTTTATTGAACACGTGCTTGAGAGGATCCACGCGGGATATAAGATGGGTTGTGTGACCATGGAGGTAATGTTGTAACCTCATGGAGGCCCATGCTAAAAGCATGACACGTCTTTTTCGATCGAGTGTACTTGTGTTCACTTCTTCTTTGAACCTTTTTTTTGAGGTAATAGATAGCTCGTTCTTGGCCTCTGTCGTCTTTTACGTCGAAAGTCGACCCATGGCATTGTCACTTATGGACGGATACATGAAAGGGGAATATCGTCCACAGGTGGTACCAAGATGGGAGCTTTGACTAATTTGTTTCTTGATTGTGAGGAAGGCATTACGGCACTCATCATTCCATTTCATGGAGGAGTTCTTCCTTAATAGCTTGAAGATTGGCTCACGGTTCTTTTTGTGTTGGGAGATAAACCTCTTTGATGAAGTTGATTCTTCCCAAAAATCCCGTATTTCCTTCTCATGTCGAGGAATGGGCATTTCGGTGATGGCTTGGATTTTGGCGGGATCCAGCTTCTTTCCTTTGTGGTGACTAGAAATCCTAGCAACTTGCACGATTTGGCGCCAAAGGCGCACTTAGTTGGATTCAACTTCAAGTTGTACTTACGCACTTTGTTGAACAACTTTCTAGAGATGGTCTATATGGTCATCCTCCTTCGGGACTTGACAATGATGTCATCCAAGTAGATCTCAATCTCTTTATGCATTAAGTCGTGGAAAAAGAGCCATCATAGCTCGTTGATAGGTAGCTCACGGCATTGATGAGGCCAAATGACAACCGTCTATAGCAAAAAGTTCCCCAAGGAGTGATGAAAGCGGTTTTCTCACGATCTTCCTCGGCAACCATGATCGATGGTACCCATGCAAAGCAATCGGCAAAAGGAGTACATGTAAGTATTAAGCGGTATTGTCGATGAGAATGTGGATAAATGCACGCGGAAAAGCTATCTTTTAAGCAAGCTTTGTTCAAGTCCGGTAATCCACATGAAACTCGCACCTTCCCTCCGGGTTTAGGTATAGGCACGATGTTGGATATCCACTCGGGATATGTAGACACCATGATGATGCCGACTTGAAATTGTTTCACAATTTCTTCTTTCACCTTTAAACTCCACTCGGTTTCAATCGCTTTGAGTTTACCTTGGTTGCTTAAATCCCTCTTTAATGGGAAGGCGATGAAGGACAATGTCGATGGACAAACCCACCATGTCTTCATGAGACCATGCAAACACATCCTAGAATTGGGTTAATAAGCGTAACCATATCATTCTCGTTGGTTTGGGGTAAGGTCTGAACCAATCTGGATTAATTTAGGGCTTTCTAAGGTTACGAGATTGAAAGAAGTGGTTTGATCAAGGTTGGGTTTGGGTTTGTCTTTGACCCATTCTTGAATTTTTGGAGGCACCTCAATGTCATCCTGTATATCCATCAAGGTGAATTCATCTCTATATCAAAGTACATCCACATGTGGGAGAGGCATCGTGTCCGTAAATCTGAGCACATCTAAATTCAAAGTCACGAAACAAAATATGCTTTCACTTAGTATATATGAAATGTGTTGATCATACACGGTGTTAGCATATCTTGGCAAAATAAAGCTGCTAATCTTATCTGAGAAAAATGGCGGTTATTATATCTACAGGCGAAAAAGAGTTACGCCCATTTTACCTCGTCGACCAAAGCGAGGAATGTTGTTCAATTGGCGAGGTAAAGTCCGGGTGGACTATAGTGATGATGGAGGATTGTCATCATCCTCCACATCTAGAATGATGGCCATTATGTCCGGGCAATCATCGTGCAGGGTGTATCGATTGGTATGTTCATCATGAGCGATGATCGTATCTGGGACATCATCCGTATATGACGTCTTGCTTGATTCTTCGTTCCTCTTCTTCCACTGCGGGATTTGGAACAAAGATTTCTTTCTCCTTCACTGGTACCGTCTTGGGAAATAGCATAGCCACTACATTGGCTGGCACCTTTATGGGAGGTTGTGCGGACTCGGAGTTTGAAAAGCGAAGCTAAATGCCACATAGTTGAAGTGAAGGAATCTGCTTGATGCTTATGAGGATTCACTGTGACTAGAAGTGGCGAGAATAGCCTAGTCCAATTTGTTCGACTTGCTTGGTTAATCGAATAGGGTACTTGATACCACGGCAATCTTTACCCACCCTTGTCGGCTTATGACCCAACGACATCATTTCTTGAGTGGCAAGCATTACCTCGGCGAAATTTTGGGTTGAGCGATGGTGCTCCAATAGCGTGGTATTGGGTGTTGCTTATTTCAAAGCATGAAAAGCCGGTTGGTTCAATGTCCGCATTAGCATTGATGAATGGTATGTCCCGTGTTGAGGACACTACGGTTCGGCGTTGGCCGTGACCGAGCTATTGTTGATAATGTATTTCAATTGTTGATGAAGGGTGGAGGGGCCTTGCCCGACCATGTGAATCCATGGTGGTCCCCAGAGCGAGTTGTATCCGAATCTATCTTGAGCACATGGAAAGATCTGCGAGAATGTATGAGGACCAATTTAGATTGGTAGCTCAATTACTCAATAGAATTTACGGCGGGCTCCATCAAAAGCTTTGATGATAGTATGGCTACTCCGAATTCGGTTGAGATTGATATTCATCTTCACCAAGGTAGCGTATGGGCAGATATTCAGAGAGGAACCTCCATCTATTAAGACTCCAGCTACCATATATCCAGGAGGACAAGACCGCAATGTATGCAGCGGTTTGCAATATCGGTCCCTTGGTGGGTATGTCATCATCGATGAAGGATATCACATTGTTGTTGAAAATGTGATCAACCATATGTTGAAACTTTTTAAAAGTATCCACGATGTCGGAGATAGGCTTCTTCCAAAACTTTTAGCAAGACCTTCCGGTGATTCTCGGAAGTTAGGACCAAGTACAAAATTGATATTTGTTGTGGAGCTTCTTTCAAGCTTAAAACCACCGTAGCTTCATTATGACCCACAGCGCGGAGGAATTTTTCAATCTTCTCCATGGGTATTTTCCCTTTGATTTGGTGGTGGGCTTCATCACCCGATGGGGGAAGATATGATGGATTTTCCTTCGACAACTTGGCGGCGGTTGTATGTGAGGTGGATCCTTCACCTTCTCCATAATTCCACGGAACCTTGCTTGCAAGCTAACAATAGGATATTGTGCTCTGCATGCAGAGTTGATTGGCTCGGGGCGGCCACTTTCAAAGTGTTGCCTCCTTGAGTTGAATTATCGGCGTTGTGAGTAAGGTATTAATCCCTCGACTTTAGTGGATATATAGCTGCTACCACACTTTTCCACTTAGTAGGGCATGCATTCTCACTTGCGTAAACACGATGTCGTTATCGCTAGGCCTTGATACACCACTGTCGATTAGATTTTGAATAAGGTGGCGGAGTGCCCAGCATTCTTCTGTTCTGTGACCTACGAGACTGGGAGTGATATTGACATACTCCATGAGAGTTGTACCCCCGAACGGGGGTTGATTGGAGGTAGAAGGGCCTGATCCTTCCTTCATTGATTAACATATGAAGAATTTCTTCCATGGGTTGGCCCAAATAGGTGAATTCCCTTTTGTTGGCAAAATCCCGACGGGCTTTGGCATTTTCTCTCTTCGTCACTTTGTCTTCCAGCATTTCATTTTACGAAAGTGATGAGGAATATTCATGACAATAGGTAGGAGGCGGCATGCTCTGGTGATTAAGCTGCTGAGTCACTTGATCTTGATAAGTCACTAGTTCATGATTGCTTAATTTGTTTGCAGAGAGCTTTGATCTTTTATTCCATTGTGAATTGGAACTTGGCATAATCCCATCTATCATCACCGTCTTTGAGGGTCTGGGAAGAATCACAGCTGAAATTGGAACTCTGTCCATTGCTCCAATTAATCATGTTGACCTCTTCTTCTTTGTGTTGAGGAAGAGGGTTGTCTTGAACATGAGGCTGATCTGGTTTAGTGACCACGATCTCTCCATTGTCTATCGAGTCCTGGATCTTGTGTTTGAGGCCCAACAATCCACGAGTATCATGTCCAGTGCCCCCGGCATGATAAGCACATTTCTAGCGACATTGAAACCCGTCCATTAGAAATTTTGGTGGTGGAAGAAGATCGTAATTTTCTTACGTGTTGTCGGAAAGATTAAGAATGTTCTCGAGGTATCCCCTAAGGGTGTAAACACTCGAGGCGTTTGACTTCTCCACCTTTTGGTATTGGAGGATTTATAGATTTGTCTTTGGAAAGGGAGTGTAGTTTTCCTTTGAATGGGCATGTTTTGATTGCCTTTTTGCCCTGTAGTATCGAAAACATCTTCTTCTTTCTTTTTTTGGACCCTCAGGGTTGTTCCCATAATTTCCAGATTGGATGTGATGATCGACAACGACTTTGAGTGCGACTAGGTCTTGAATCTTTCGAGACTTCAATCCCATCTCGGCCATCTCCCCATGTTTGACCATTTGAAAAATGGTTTGCCGATGCCGGCTAAAACTCTCTCATAGAAGGGAGCTTCTTG